>RDPX01000102.1:1961296-1978920 GCA_003991215.1 Morbakka virulenta
CAAATTGTGTCGACCGAACTTCATCATTTCGCGGATGGTTCGCAGTCCGGCTATGGCGCAGCTTCCTATGTACGAATTCAAGACAACGAAGGGAAAGTTAGCTGTTCGTTCGTGATGGGCAAGTCAAGGCTAGCCCCAATTAAGTCTGTTACAATCCCCAGACTTGAACTTTCTGCAGCTGTAGTAGCGGCTAAGTTAGATCAGATTTGCAGACGAGAACTGACCTACCACATTGATCAATCTTACTTCTGGACCGACAGTACATGTGTCCTGAGGTATATCAAGAACTTGGACAAACGGTACCATACCTTTGTTGCCAACCGAGTCACCACTATCCATGAGTTATCAGCCCCGGAACAATGGTCGCATGTGAGTACTGACCTCAATCCCGTTTTCTTTTTCCCAGTTTTCTATTTACTGGAGCTACACAAAGTACTATGGATAATATTTCGACCGAGCAAAACATGAGGCTTCGAACCTGGACAGAAAAGAATCAGTTGCGGTTGCTGATTTACAATACCTTAGAGTGAAGAGGACAGGATCAAGCAGGATCTTTTCTGCATTATAGCAAATTCTGACCAGTTGACTGAAATATCACGAAACTCGAAGTCCGATGAACAAAAGTGAAGGAATCCTGAATCTTGAATCTTGAATCTTACACTACCGAAGTATAAAACAGCCGTACCTAGTCATTTCAGTAGCCTGACGATGGGAGAAGTATCTCTCGAAACGTAGCTCGGAAAAAGCTTACGACTGATGACAAGATAAAACTCTTACATCCAAAAGTGAAGGAAGTTCTGCACATGAACGCTGGAAAACACTTTCGTAATTGATCACTGTCATGGTCGGTGTAGATGCAGATGTCGATCCATCTTAGATAAACCAGTACAGAACAGTTAAAGATACCCATCGAAGAATGTATCCATTGTTAAAAAAAATCATTATCGTCCTGATGATGATTTTTGTAATAAAACCGAATTTTTTAATTTTGAATATTTAATTTAATATTCAATATTTTAATTGACTTTTCATAATATGCTGAATTTTGTGTGCTGATTTCTTATGCAGTAACATTTCCGGTTAGTGTTTTAAATATCTTACATTTATTAGGACACGTATGTTGAGAAATGTCAGGATGTACCCGTTCCAAGTGACCGTCCAAATACCACTCTGTCACAGTCAAGACTCTATGGCAATAAAGATGGAATTAATTTGCAAGCCTGCCCAGTATATCAGCCAAGGGAGCCAAAATTAAGTACTGGGTATGTTTTTTGCTGCAAATATTGTGTAGTGTTTTGTAATAAATGAAACCTTGAAAAGGTTTTTGTGAACCTAGTAGTCTGCCCTAGTAGTCCTAGTAGTTGCCCTTACGACCCAGAGCGATACCCGCAAATTTCCTCTTCGAACTTTTTCCTATACTATTATATTCAGTCGAAACTCTCTTTTCAACTTCATTACTTTATTACCAGATAAGGTTTATGTACATCAAAAGGCACAATCTTATAAAAATAGATTTTTTGGTTTGACCAAATTTGTGCTCTTTCTGCAGTACATAAAATACATTGTTGATTTGTTATTTCATAATTTTAAAAAAATGTCCATACAGGTTTTACAAATTTCTCTACTCATAAAATTCACTACCTTGGGGCGAATTTTATTTGACTATATGGTAGTCTTCTTCGAAGTTTTAACAAGGCCTTAGGGAGCAAATTGATTAAAGGGAGATTTTACCTTACTGTTTATAGTTCTCCATCTCATTGGTTTTCTGTGAGTTTTTTTTATTTTCATTTGGCAAAGGGATATACGATGACCAAGTGGTAAGAAATATTTGTGACAAGATTTACATTAAATGCTAGTATTTGTTTGCAAGGTACAAGTGGGTTGGCCAAAAGACCATAGTATGCAACCTTTTATTTTGTTGTATATGAAACAATCCCATTTCAAAAAATGTTAAGTGCCAAACATTTGACGAAAATAAGAGAGAGAGAGAGAGAGAGAGAGAGAGAGAGAGAGAGAGACAGAGAGAGAGAGACAGAGAGAGAGACAGAGAGAGAGACAGACAGACAGACAGACAGACAGAGAGGGAGGATGGAGGGGGGTTAGTTACTAAAATATACCTTCTCAATAAGGACATATTAAAGAAAGGGAGCGTACCTACAAAACGCTACTGTTAGAGATTGATCAAATGCTTAACAACTTTGGGATGGAATTTTAGAGAAAGAAATGGTTTGTTTAAGGATGAGAAAGGAAGGGTGCATTAATGAAACTGAGGCAAGGGTCCGAAGAATACCTAATAGAACAATTAAAGGAAGATATAAGTATAAATATTCAGGGCTGATTGATTCGTGTCATTTGGCTCAAATATTTGCCAGCCTTTCCCTAGCTTTGTTACTTACTGTGGCCTAAAATGTTAAAGCAGAGTGGCATCAAATATAGGGAGAGGTTATATTGTCATAGAGCAAGCCACACGATATAAATGCGGAATCCTACCAATTTTTCTATATCTTTTCAGAATGCAGTCGACAGGAAAACCCTGCTTTTTGGGAGACCTTTGCGTGTTTAGCGTTTTTGAGACAAAGTTTGGCAACAGTGTTCTTCTGAATGCTTCTTTCATTTTAAAAGTATTATTTATGTTCAGCGGTCTTTTGTACTGTGTACTTACTATTTTTAAATGTTTTTTTAGACCATTTAGTGCAAGATCTTCGACACAACAAGATAAAATAGTGAGTTTTCAGTATCAGTTTTTCTTAATTTGTCGTGTAAATGGATGTGTTGGTTTATTCAGCAAAATTACTAATTTATTTGAATGAAATAATTTATTGGAATAAAGAGTTCGATCTTTTTTTGTAAATCTTCCTTAAACTAGTTTTATAGATATAATTTAATTTAACTGTCATTGCACCGTCCCCAATAGACATTTGAAACGCCAAAAAACAGGCTATATTTCTGTACAACGAATAGACAAAGAACAGAGCACGCATTCCCATTCCGCTAATTNTTTAAATGTTTTTTCAGACCATTTAGTGCAAGATCTTCGACACAACAAGATAAAATAGTGAGTTTTCAGTATCAGTTTTTCTTAATTTGTCGTGTAAACGGATGTGTTGGTTTATTCAGCAAAATTACTAATTTATTTGAATGAAATAATTTCTTGGAATAAAGAGTTCGATCTTTTTTTGTAAATCTTGCTTAAACTAGTTTTATAGTTCTAATTTAATTTAACTGTCAATGCACCGTCCCCAATAGACATTTGAAACGCCAAAATACAGGCTATATTTCTGTACAACGAATAGACAAAGAACAGAGCACGCATTCCCATTCCGCTAATTTTTGTCACTAGGCTATGTTGGGACCCAGATGTACCACCCGTATTTTTCATCCTCGTGACCCTCACTAACCTTTAAATGAGACTACGGCTAAGAAGGTCATTTTGCTCTTTGATGCAACCTTCCCCTCCATTCACGTACCTCGTACATATCATTTTCTTTTTCTATTCTGTACTCGTTCCTGCCACCATGCAAGCTGGAAAAGCTATCACTTATGTGTTAACTACCAGAACTTAAGAATACTCAAAGGCACAATTTATATCAGGAAATGAATGTATAACTCAACATGTATACTTATGTTTTACCTTGTATCAAATGCCAAGTGCCATTAATATTACAGACGAAGTCTATGTTTTGAGAAGTATTACTTATAATTTTAATGTAAATGGTACATTACTTTATTAATTTTAGGCGTAACTGTAGTCGTCTCTTCAAATGCTTTGTTGCTCTCTCTAACACCCATAATCAATATCATCGACCAACTAGAAAAAGCATCCCATTTACTTTTCCTATGAATTTTGACTTAAGAATTTGTTTATTCTTACATTTATTTACTTTTTTACGAAAGAATCCAGTCATATCATATTCCTCATTGCCAAATCCAAGTCCCTCTGAAGGACACGGCCTGAGCCTCAATTGCTAGGGAAAATGACGTTAAACCCCTTACCTCACAAAAAAATTTTGTTTAAAATCCAGTCAAATTAAGTAATATTTCAACTTCATGTGGTATTAAGTTCTTAATCACTTCGATGTTGTTTTATTTCATATCACAACAGTTATTTTATATTTGTTATTGATACATGTCATGTTTTTCTGCGGTCAAATTCATACATGGTGTATTATATACAGGTCATATGCAGTGATCATAATTTTTTTCAAGTTTGTTTTTTACTTTTGGTAATTCCATACAGTATGAGATTAGTCGTGCAGTACAAAAGTTCTAACTTTAGAATACAAATAACAATACTGTACTGAGTATCCTTTGTTCTGTGTGTGTAAGCTGCTGGAGGCAAAAAAAATCTCCAAATCGACGACGAACTAGATTCGAAATCACATGAACGACGAGATCGATTTCTTCCATGGTACGGAAAAACAGCTTGAAATGAAGGCTATTTGTTACCAACCAGTCAGGATAACCTAGCTAATCAGCACCAAGGTGTCACCACGTTGAGGTTGCATTCTTGGACGCCCATCCTTTGTTCTACTGATTTTTGGCTTCATTTGTCTCACGTTTTAATTTGGCTGTTTCAATTACCTTTTTGAAACATCCAGTTATCATCTGATACTCATATATTCTTTATATTTCTCATTCTTTACTTCTTTTCAATTGCCTCCTTCCTCTAATTTTCAATGTTGTATCTTCTATTAAGACTTTCTTCTTTAACTTTATTACTTTTCTGGTTTAGCTCTAATTTAGGAACTACGAAAATCCAATCTGATCGAACAGGGCATTAACAAACATACACACTGATTTATTTTACACGGATTAGAAAGTGGTTATTAAAAAATTTTTTTGCAAAAATTTGCAGTGAGAAATTGTTTTGCATAAGTATGAACATAAACTGGGTCATTAAACATGGTTTGAAGCAATAACTTCCACAAAATTTAAAGGCAAAAAATAGAGAAAATTACAGTCAATTTTTTTACCATAAGATGTCCAAACTTTAGATGTAACTTAGAATGTGGACTTTTGCAGGCCAAGAAGATAAAGAACGAAATGTAGACAATGCAGATTAAGGTCACTGCTAACCACCGACTGACTCATAATTGACTTATTTGGAAAATCAAGTGATATATAACACCAATGCAACTATGTATGTACCATGAACAAGCTAATGGTAACTCTCAAAATACTTTTACACATGCATCAGTCATTCCCTTGTTTTCAACTGGTGATGCCTAGATTGTTTATTTTGTGCTGAATGTCAAGAAAGTGTACTGCTGAAAGGCAGGATTAGTTGCAAAATAATTCTGAAACTTGTTACTGAACTGACCCACGAGCATACAGCGCCACAATTAAACAAAGAAAATGTTATATATTATTTTTGTGTCATTAATAAAAATAATTGTTATGAGTTGAAAATACTCTTTGCCCAATTTTTAAACAAATGTATTCAGAAGGTTCTTCTGTACGGGAACATTTAACGACGTGACATGCTCGTACCGCAATGGAAGGTCGGCTTTTTTGAAAAGGGGGACTGTCATTAAGCATCAGCATTATTTGTAGAAGTATTCCAGACTACTATACTCAGACTAAGTTGTACTGATCTAAGTCTTAAAAAAATCTTTTATCAGTTCATTCAAATTCACATCAAGCCCCAATAGCATTCTTTCCACACATAATAAGTATTACTTGTTAACGTTATTATTACTTATCACCGACCCATTTCTGTCAGCCTCATTTCATTAAAAGCATAAAAATCCTTGTAATATCCTATGAAACTAAAGGTCAATGATTAAAATCTTGAAAATCAGGGAAATATGCCAGTCACAAGGCAGATGTACCCTAGATATTTGATCTTTATCTGCACCTCGGCTGTTCTATCACAAGGTACTCCCGAATCACATTTCCCTATTTAATTCTCAACATTTCTTCTTTAGTTGCCGAAAAGTTATATCTTATTTTTTTAGGCACGATTGCAATTAAAACTGGATTCGCAACAAAAGCAAGAAGATGAAAGTGCGAAGACTTACACGTCTTGGTTAGCCTGGTGGAGAACAGCAATCAGCACAGACGATTACTTCAAATATTTAATGCTACAAGTGTGTTTACCATGATTATTTTAGTCGAGAAATAGACAGTAAAAAGTGTTAATGTTGTTTGAGTTACTCACGAGTAATATTTCATTTTTTTAATTTAAAGAGAAAGGGATATATATATACCGGGAAAAACAATAACTATCAAAAACTATCAACTATCAAATTCAAAGGTTATTTTTAGGAAAGGGAAAACTTTCAAAATGTTAGAATACTGGGGCAATCGAGAGAGAGAGAGAGAGAGAGAGAGAGAGAGAGAGAGAGAGAGAGAGAGAGAGATCGAGAAGGGGAGAAAGTGGGATTTTTTGGGGGGTTGGAATTATCCGCGGGAATCATCCGGGTGGAAATTTTTTGGGTGGGAATTGACCAAGTACCGAATTTAAGACTGAAAATTATATCTTTTATATATTACACGATAATTATATCTTGTTAGTTGTTGGAAGTACTCTTAGTATTTTGATATTGCTGATTTTCTTATCTTAAATCATTGTATCATTATGTATTGCCTTAATCTCTCTTTTTATCTTTGTATTATTCTGTCATCATGATGACGATGATAACGTTAGAATGTCTGTGCATTTTTTAGATATAATTCTTTGCCGACTTATAACCAACGACACAGACCACAAGAAACTTTTAGATTTTGTGCTTTCCTTCTATTTCTGGATATCACTTTCTCATTATGAGATGTATTACATCTGCTGATGAGTGAGTAATATCAAGAAACAGGCTTGTCTGATGACCTGGATTTGTATAACAGACGGAGCTAAAATGTAACTCGCCAATATATGACGGCAGATGGGATTCTTTTTTTTTTTTGCAGGAGACAGATTTTCTATCTTCTTTGTTTGGATTGGACGAGCTAAAAGCAGAATACGAAGCTGCTGATAATAAGAAAACCAAACCACAAAAGGAGGCAAAGAAAGAAAAGTAAATAAATGTTTTTGTTTTTTAGAATTTCTTTTGTTTTTTTTTATCTTGAGGAAGGTTAGGGACAGAAATTTGAAAAAATGTCACATCAGAGTATTTAATCAGTGAGGCTAAGACGGCGGTTTAATCTGTTTCTTTGTACGCTTGTGATAACATTTGCCCAACATCACCATAAATAGTCGACATTGATATTATAATTATGATCATCTTTAGCCTTATTACTATTACTATTATTATTGAGTGGTGGAGCAATACGAGCCCACGGGGGACTCAGGGGTAGAAACCCCAGCAAACCCATCCGACTCTTAGCCTGATAAGGGTAAGCTGGGTGCATCCATCACACCTAAGTGTGTGTGAAAAATAGATGGTAATAAAAATACAGCACATGACCTCGCAGGTGGGGCCTGGTTAGGTTTCCCAGTTTAAGTGACCCATTCTGCTTAAAACGGTCTCCGTAGCGAGGCTTCACCCAAGACCTCAGAACTAAGTAACAAAGTGCGAACTCGGTACTCAGCCCTTCAGAACAAGAGATCCACGCTCACGACACCTAGATATGATGCTCCCCCACTATTCCTGCCCGTTGAACAGAAATGCGTGATGTGTCAGCCCTTTCTGGGCATGCACAACTGGTTAAGGTCACACAACTGACTGGCAAGTCTGTGGTTTGAGCGAGAATGTTTGATCTAGCCCATTTATAATTACCAGGCAAAATTAGTTCATGTACCCCACCAGTCATACGTCTTATGACGCTACGCCACTTGCTGACAATAATAGTTAGTGCCTGGTGTAATTATCAGGGCAATTTGACTACAAAGGGCAGGGGGGCCAATGTCCCTTTTCAACAGTACTAGGCAGTATTAAGTTAAGCCGGCCAATTAAGGCAAGTTCAATTTTTCTTAATGTTCCCGCCAGGTTTATTATTATTATTATTATTATTGTTATTATTTGATGGTGCTTTTAATTTAGATACTTGTTAGTGATACACCGAACTTATTCCGTGGGTTCTACAGATATATTGACTGTTCGTATGTGGAGGCAGTTTTCCTGATAATGTAAGCACTGTCAAACAACACTATCTTTTGAAACTTACTGATGTAACTGTTACCCGGAATTCGTGAAAGGCCCTTTTCAACCCCATTTTGATTTATTTCAGTACCCTGATCACAACTGAAATTGTTCTTTTCACCGTCCTCATTTTTGTAATTTCAATTTCCAGCTCCTTGTACTTTGAGTGTTTCTGAACTGCTTTGATGTACTGTTTGTTTTTCGATGGAGCCTTGATATAAATCAAGAAACTAATTGTATTTTGGCGCTATTGGAGAGTGATATTGGGTATATGGGCCTTTACTTCCTTGCCGTTGTTATTTGGCATGGCCCTTAGTACTTTGGGATTTTCATTTTCAGTTACTCCCTCTGGCTTGTGGTCATACCATTCTTCTGTAGTCGGTGAGAAGAGATGTTTGCAAATTTCGAAATCGTTCGAGCTGACAAAGTTTCGAAATCGTCGTCATTTATTTCTTTCAATATATAATATATTTAATATCTTCAGTTACCTATTGGAAACTAGCGGTGGAACTTTGTTCCTTGGCAAAGACAAGATGAGTGATTGAAAAATTAATATAGAGAATTTAGTTGTTTACAAATATTGGTATATTTCTTCAAACTCTCTATATTTCATAAGTTTTAATAGACACCTATGTTTTTTTGTAAACTGAACCTGAACTTCTGCACCTTGCTAAGAAGCCCCAAAATCTTTTTTTGTTTTGTTTTAATGTCATTTTCCCAAATATCTGGGCTCAGACGATAGCATTCAGAGATACTTGGTTGTGGCAATGAGGAATTTTTTGGCCGAATGCCCTTTCCGACGCCGACCAATGGAATTTTCTTTGGAAAGTTACCCCAAGTCGTTTTGTCCGCTCGGCCAATAGAAGCCGGAACCTCATGGTTATGGTTAGGCTTTGCATTTTTCCCGATTAAAAAATATTTTCGGGGAACGAGGAATTTCTTTTTCTGGGAAATTTCGGGGGAAAGTCGGGATTCCCCGAATTTTCCCTGAAATTTTCCGAAAAAGCACGAAAAGGGGATTTTGCTTAAAGTTTTTGTGTATTTCACCTCTTTACATAAAATTTTTCTATTTTCTGTAGAAATCACGTAGAAATACAAGAATGTTAAGGGTAGAATCGCCGAGTTTGCTTCTGATTTCAGTATTAAATAAGCTAGCAGAAGAAAAGCACCGCTCCGGCTCCACACTTGTTAGTGCAATAGCCAAAAGTGACTTGTAAATCAAGTCTAGATTAGGAGACTTTTGAGTGGTAGTCTTAAGCTGATAAAGCTGCATTTCAGCTTTGACTACAAGTGGTTTCACTTCTAGTTCTAGTCTAGCATTAGATTTTGTTTTTTATTTCATAAAGCTGCATTTCAGCTTTGACTACAAGTGGTTTCACTTCTAGTTCTAGTCTAGCATTAGATTTTGTTTTTTATTTTGCTTTTTGAAGTGCCAAGTCAAGCTGTTCGTCAAATGGCAAGTTTTCTGTCTCCTTTTCTTGGGTAGTGTTAGCTTCAGTATCACTTTCTTCGTCATTATTTCCAACAACAACAGAAAATAGTCACTTGAGACGTTTTGTTGCCAGATCTAAAATTGACTTTCATTCAATTTTGAATCCAAAGAAATCTTTTTTCTTGGTAATAAAGCATGGATCATGTAAATAGGAAATCAGATGTGCAGCTTGAGTATCTGTTCTTTCGGAAATTCTTTTAGTAAGGGATTCATGTAATTTCATACTAATAAGAGAATTTTGTTTTTCAAGCTCTTTCAATATTGTTGGAATGATAATTTCTTCTGTTAAAATATTTGCATCCTTTCTGCACAAGGCTAGGCCAGCAGATTTAACAACATTCAAGGCATTGCTAAGATCTTGTAGTCTGGATATGTCATAATCAGTGAACTGAAATTCATAGTCCATATCCACCAAAGTCATCTACAATTGCTTGTAGATCCTAAGATATCTCTGAATCATGTCATTCAGACTGTTCCAATGAGTTGAACAGTCCAAAATAAGGTTCAACTTGTGTCCCAGGTCTTTTTCCAAAATAGTTTGCAAAAAGGTATCATTTTTTACAGGAGATTTTCGGAAAGTTTTCACTATTTTTCTAATCATGACAATGTTATTTTTGAAATTTGGACTGAGATCTTCATCATTGCCAATTTCCTTCACTGTTTCAAAAGCTAGCCCAGAATCCTCATGGTCCATGACATCATCAGAATATTCCAAGTCTTTCAAAGTTTCTTCTAAAGATTCCTCCTCATCCAAACTAGAGCGAGCCTTTTCCTCCTTTTTTCTTCACTTGACGTACATCATTGACAGTGAGATTTATTCCATGAGCATATCACAGAAAATGTAGCAGGGGGTGCATTGCTTTACTGAAACTTATCATCAGTGCAGCTCCACCAGAGGTACCACCAATTATATCCTTTCGCACATCCAATCCAAATTTTGCTTGCCTAGCTTCAAACATTGTCTTAAAAACATCTGCAGGCATAGATCCTACCATTCTTACAAGTCCAAGTGAAAAATAGCCTTCAGAATAATGCAGATTTATGTTCAAATATCGTCGATTTTAATTTGATGTCCATTCATCGGTAGTATAGCTGAACCTCATGACATCTTGTTTCATCTCTGTAATCTTTGACATCATGTCTGCTTTGAAATGTTCGTATTCTCGCTCTAGACAAAGTTTGATACCATTAGTACTTTCAGGTTATCTACGTTTTAAAGCTTTGAAACCATCTCTAATTTCTTGACTAGTTGAAATCGCATGAAAACTGAATAAATCCACTGCTTAAAGTCGACCAACACGAAATCAAGCGATAATTCACGTCTCTGTTCCGTAAACGACGATTTTTCATAGTTTCTTTTGTGGTCAAGCAAACCTTTGGTAGTTCCCAAAGCTTTGTAAATCTTGGAACACAACTTTCACTTAACTTTGGTAGTGTCTTTAGCGTAAGAAATGCTGCCAAACAGGAGATCTGAGACTTTGACTCCCGTCGAGAAATTCTAAATCCGACATTTTCACTTTCGTTTATAGTTCTTTGGCGAAAAATATCGTAATTGAGCAAAGCGCGCCCGAAAGAGAGAAACTGAGAAGCGAGTTCCCAGATGGAAAACAACAACAAATCGTCTAAAAGTTAGTGTCAGAAATAATTTTTCAATTTTTCGAGGAAAAATGAAAAATTCCCCGAACTTCGGGGAATCAAAATAGCTATTTTCCCGAAAATTCCCAAAACGGAATTTCAGGGTGCAAACCCTAGTTATAGTGCAACAGCACTATAACTAGCGTTTGCATACAGAGAAAAAACAGAAAAAACTTATTTTTCTTCAAAATCGAGGGAAAGTGACCGAGAAATTTGAAAGCTCGTTGAAACGCATTGAGGCACCGTGGAAAATCAATCACGCAGAAATAATAGCAAAGTCAACTAAGTCGGAATACAAGTTAATGACATTAGAGGCATTGCCCATTCGGGAAATAAAACCAACATTAAATACAAAGGATGAGTACAAAAGCAGCGAATTAGTCAAAAAAATTTAACTAGTCAATAAGGTCCCTCAAGGGAGGTTTCTCAATTATCATAGTTTATTCAAAAAGATTGAAGATTTGAATTCACTGTGTTACATTTCGCTGTAGCTGTGTATACTGTAGAGAGATGTTGATATGTGATGGGAAATATTGTATTCAGCAGTTTTACTTTTTTTTGTATTTTTACCTTGTAGCATGACGATGAAGTATTAACTTCGAAATATATTGCAAAATTAATAAAATAACATTGTTGGCTTGATTACATATCAATCGTGCAAATTACACAATGTTTTTACCAAACAAATTGAGTTTAATCACTATCATCGGAAAAAAGGAATGGCATTGCAGCACAATTCTCTTGGGCTAACAAGAAAGATATTCCCATCAAGTGTTGATGCCATAATTATGGTTCTGTAATCGGAAGTTCGTTATTTATGTATGAAATGTAAAATATCGATAGTAGCCAAAACAAGCTATTACTAAGTTAACATGTTTTGCAATTTGAACGTTAGTTTACGTTGCACTTTTTTATTTTGCAGAGAAAAACGCCCTTTAAGTGACACAATGAAGCAAAAAACAGAATATGTTGGTGGCTACTGGAATCCCAATGTTGTTATGCTTGGAGGACTTGGAAAGGACCCGGAAACTGTTGATGTATTGAGTGAAAATGTCAATGGTATGCTCTTGCAAGTTTTAGATATAGCCTAGTGTTTACATAATGTGGTTTTGTAAATAAAATATATGTATATATGTATATAATAGGTATATTATATATTATATATTAGTATTACGCTCCCTTACGAAAGTTTGGTTGAGCACTCTATCTGAGATGGGAACCTGTTGCTTGCGTAATGCGGAGCTCACTGCGCATGCGTAGTTTGAGCACTCTGACAGGATCCCACAATAACTCCTCAAGCTGAGAGTTATGTCTCAGAAGCTCTGTGCTGCACTGATGAACCCACAAAGGGGGAAACAGTACTGTCTGCAGATTGAGTATAATAGGTATATATGTATGTATGATATTACCTGTAGATAAGTTTATGACAAGTCACATTCTGCCAATGAGACAAAGGTTCAAGTGTACCAACAAGACTTGGACCTTTGAAGCTCTAAAATCGATCAAGAACATTAAGATGAGATGCGGGGGTACTTGTCTAGACGTGACTGTATGCAAAGATGAATGGTAGATTCAACGGAATAGAAAAGAGTATTAAAGGCAGATACTATTTAGCGCAATACAAAGACTCAATCTTTTTAGAACCAGGTTTACCAATAGGATGAATATAGGAATCCAGAGAAATATTGGGAGAACATGATAGACCAAGCATTCGTGAGGAGAATATTCTACCAGAGAAGAAGCAACCTCCCCATATCAGAATCATCATCTATTAATATTGGAAGGACATTAGGATGCAGTTTTCTATTAGACGACATTAAAAGAAAATTATTCACTTCTTTCCCCATTCCCGGTTAGCATTAAAATCCATCAGCCAAAATACGACTTGTTCCTGCTATATTTTCCAGTGGCCAGTACAAGAATACAATGTAGTGTCACTAGAATGGATTTTGCTAAACTGAAGCAAGTTACCAAGAAGATATTTGACGTAAAAAAGGAAGATTTGGAGCAAGAAAAGAACTCTGAAGAATGCCAGCATTAATAGGATGTTCATCAAACTTAACGTTCTTCACTGTAACGCGCATTTTATGATCTGAGAGAAAAGATTGAGTAATGCCGAAGACCCAACCACCGACCATATAACTAAAAAACTTAGGACCAGAAATCCAAAAGAGATATAAAAAGATTGATTGCTCTGAGTCTGAATTAGAAAATCGTGTGGAAAAATAAATCTGGGCAAGATCACTACCAACAGCGAAGTTCTTAGTAACGTCTCAAGGTCTGCCACTTTTATTAAAGTAAGACAACCAAATCACTTGAACATTGAAATCAACCAGGACAAAGATGTTTTGCGTGTGATGCTTTTCCGAAATTCTTTGTACCCACTGACCATTGTGGAACTACTTGGTACTGAAAGGAAAATTGGTTGAATTTTGTAGTCAGAAAAATAGAAAAATTAAGTGGATGACCAAGACTATCAACCAGGTGGGGATATGGAAATATCATCAGAAGAACTAAGCGAGCCCTATGTGGATGGCGTTGTTATTTTTCGGAGCGAAATTAAACACTGTCTACCAGATATTTGCTGTAAATTTAATACGCTTATTGATAGTTTCTACTGTTTTTAATTTGCACCAGGGATCAGCCAGACATCACGTAGATTTTATTAGTCAGTAAGCTTGTCAACTGATGCCTTCTGCTGACTTCTCCAGTAGCCGTTGTAAAGCAGGCTGCAAAGAGTGCTCTTCTTTGCCCCGGGGGCGCCTTGCACTTCCGTACTGACCTGTCAGATTACTACTGCTACTACTACCACCACCACCACCACTACTACTACTTTTACTGCTACTACTACTTTTACTACTACTACTACTACTTTTACTGCTACTACTATTACTTCAACTACAAACTATTAATAATACTACCACCTGCTGCTCCACAAAAACACCAGGACACATTAAATTTACAATCTGTATTTTACACACGTATTACTGATTTCAATGAATCTAATGAATGGCCCTTGAAAAGTTCAAATGTTATAGTAACAACTTTTCCAATGTGAGGTTTACTCTTACATCAACTAACAACTTCAATAACAGAGGGGAGAGAGAGGTATCAGACATATAAACTTTAGCAACACTGTAAGTGGAAGCGTGGAACAATGCCTGGCCTGAACTCACCTAAGGGATATGTACAAGTAGCCTAAATTGGCTACGTCATTGAATAGCTACCCATGAAAGGGATTTAGAAAACCAGATGTATCATTTAAGATCTGTTTTAACAATGTTACTGCTTTCTTTTTTTGGGCAAGTAAGTTAAAAGTACCAAATTTCTGGGTTTTTTTATTTAATTGGTTCCCTGTACTAGTTCTACTAGTACTAGTACTACTACATGTACTAGTACCACCACTACTACTATTACTACTACTACTACTACTACTACTACTACTACTTCACTGTTGCTGCTACTGCTGCTACTACTACTTCTACTACTACTTCTACTACTACTTCTACTACTACTACTACCACTACTACTACTACCACTACTTCTACTAATACTACTACTACCACTACTACCACTACTACTACTTCACTGCTATTACTACTACTGCTTCTTCACTGCTGCTGCTACTACTACTACTACTACTACTACTACTGCTATTACTACTACTACTGCTATTACTACTACTACTGCTATTACTACTACTACTACTGCTACTACTACTACTACTACTACTACTGCTGCTACTACTACTACTACTACTACTACTACTACTACTACTACTACTACTACTACTACTACTACTGCTGCTGCTACTTAAGTTAGTAAAATGACAAACTCTATTTCTTACACTTAATCAAATGGTGCTATTGTATTCGAAATGTTGAAAGAAATAAAAGAAAAGTAATCAAAAAGTTCTGACGAAACCCAATTTTTGTTTCCTTTGTCTTTGCTGAACTAACCTGTTTTGTTATTGTATTTAGCTTAATGGGGGTGCAAGTATTTGAATTTTCATTGGGTTTTTTTGCACGATATTCTTTTGAGAGTTGTTTCAGGAGATTAGAGAAAGGGAGTTTTATCAAGGCACTGTTTTATCTAAACTCTGAAATCGTTTGTGGCATTTTTCTCAACCCATTAAAAAATTCTGTAGTGGCATGTACATTTCACAATTTTCCCTTCAATTCTCTTTTGTGACAGTCATATTTCCTAAACCTTAGTATTTTCTATAACACTCCTTGCAACTGCTTTCTGAATATATTTGCCACCAATATTTTTTTTCACAGAGACAATGGTATCCCCTTCAAATATCCATTCCAAAGTACCAACGTCACCTTCAAAATCATCTGTTGGTATGGCTAGCCACCTTAGTGTACAAAGTACTGGTCAAGGACACAAACAGCACATATCACGGTCTAGTTCTGCAAAAACTAGTGACACAAAACTAGTAAGTATTTTCCTTCTGTCTCAAATTAATGTTTTTTTCCCCAATTCTATAGTTCGATCATCGTGCTCCAGGAATTTTCGCATAGTTTTTTAGCTGTTTATAAAGTAGAGTTGCTTAATATTATCAGCGTATTTAACCAAGAAATGAAGTATTCACACAATAAAGGTACGGTAGCTTTTCAGTTTAATCCCTTCTACCGTGATTGTACCTATGATTTGTATTTTTCGGGAATCTTAACAGATCCTTGTGCAATCTTTTGCACCCCACCCTTGTTTTAGGAAGACCGTTTTGTTCTTTTTAATGTTTCCTTGCCTTCCATACCTGTTGGGAAGCGAAAGTTATCATTCTGTGTGAGACTCAGTCCTGTGTGCATGTGTGGGATGTGAACTCCAACGGTAGGGTTTTGGGTAGAGTTCCGCACATTTGAGTTAAAGATATGATTGCAAAAATTATTGGGCGAAGGACGAGCACCGATAATTTTGGCTGTAGGGCACTTGACCATTATCGCAAAAGGCACTCATAATAATCCAGTTCGGTGCACACATCTTTTTACTTTTCTACAATTCTAAATCCTCTCCCTCTATATTATATTACTAGTTGTGATGTGTAAACAATTTTTATTAAGAACCTTGACCTATTTTGAAGTTGTAATCATAAATCTCAGTGAAGTGTAGACTTCATCTACCTTGCGTCATTTTCCTCCAAGTGTCAGACACTTGATGGTAGTAATTTTTGTGTGAGATTTATGATGATAGTGGAGGTGGTAGTGATTAAGATTAAGATAAAGAAACTGGCTTGTTGGGTACTTAACTAAGTTACAGGTAATTCACCACACACACACACAGAAAACTTTATATATCTATGTATATATCATATATATATATATATATATATATCATATATATATATATATATATATATATATATAAATATATGTGTATGTGTGCGTGTTTGTAGGGGTTTAAAAGGGGTAAGACTAAATCAAAGGCAGACAGTCTTCATAAAAACAAACAAACAATCAAAAAGTAATAGCGACGGAAGAAAAGGAATAAAGGGGCCGCCTTTGTTTTTTAATACTAGTCTTGAAGTGTCACGCCTCAATTTTATTTTTGATAGTGAATGCTTACGTATGTATTTGTTGTAGGATCTGCGTTATCTCAAAGAGCGGATTGCTATGTCTGCTACGACATAATCTTAAGAAGAATTTTGTCTTGCCAACCGTAATCTTGATCAAAATTATCATCGATACTCGGCGATAACATTGATAATGATCAAGGTTATTACATTTTAATGACTACAGATTTGATCATTATCGTTAAGTGATGGCTGTGGTCTAGATGAAATCATATCTTGACCATAAGCTCAACTGCATTTCTTGTCTTTCGAAAATCGTTGTTTTGATCAGGATAATTAATGTGTTTTGCCCTTATCGTTACCTTCCCAGGAATATTAGTAGTCTATTTATAGTATACAAAATAGGGCTTGTTCTAGTAGATTTGACTTGGCAATGAAGTATTTCTTGTAGATGTATTCACTATTAGGTATTAAGTTATAATAATAATAGTAATAATAATAATAATAATAATAATAATAATAATTGTCCTGGGTAAGACGATAAACTGCATCAGGTTGTGGAGTTTCGACGTGGGCGAATGAGGTTACCCTTTGCCACAACTACCTCCAGGTCACCCTTGGGCAAGGTGTAGCACCTGTTAGCCTACTCCGAGGCCTTAAAATACCGGGTTGACGTCCGGCGGAGTTGAGTCTGTCCACGATCCGCGATGTGTTCGAAGTACCAGATGGTAAATGGCGCAGAATACTCAGCCCCTTGGCAGTAAGGTTAAAATGCACCCCGAAATGAAATAAGAACAAGACATAAAAAATATAGCATCCTCCGTCGCGCGGGTCAACAAGGGACGCGTCCCTCAGTAGAAAACCAGGCTGGGGTGTTCCAAAATTCTGCTACTGGAATAAATCC
>RDPX01000102.1:1987141-2048774 GCA_003991215.1 Morbakka virulenta
GTAGTAGTAGTAGTAATAGTAGTAGTAGTAGTAGTAGTAGCAGTAGTAGTAGTAGTAGTAGTAGTAGTAGTAGTAGTAGTAGTAGTAGTAGTAGTAGTAGTAGTAGTAGTAGTAGTAGTAGTGGTAGTAGTAGTAGTAGTAGTAGTAGTAGTAGTAGTAGTAGTAGTAGTAGTAGTAGTAGTAGTAGTAGTAGTAGTAGTAGTAGTAGTAGTAGTAGTAGTAGTAGTAGTAGTAGTAGTAGTAGTAGTAGTAGTAGTAGTAGTAGTAGTAGTATTAGTAGTAGTAGTAGTAGTAGTAGTAGTAGTAATAATAATAATAGTGTAATAATTATTTGTCCTGCTGTGGCGAGTGAACCGATTCGGTAGGCCTTATATTCTGGCGGATTTTTCCCGCCAAAATCTATGTTTTTTCCTGTATTAGGTGGTTGGTATTCATTCACTTTACGTTTTTGGCCCACGACCTGCTGTTTAGAGCTATCATAACAAAATGTGCTATGGATATGTATTGGCGAAGTGCGCAACTTTTTGAAAATTATATGCCTGGTCATCTCAATTAACTTATGACTAATTAAGTAATTACATGTTGATTATGAAACAAAACTTTGTTATTTGAGTGATATTCTCCCTCAAGTGTGTCGGATAGCCTACCTGTCTAAGGCGCCAAAGTCAAAGTTGTTAGATCATCCTATAATAAGAGGTTTCTGGTCCACGAATGTGGATCCAGAATTAGCAGTTACAATTATTTGTTACAATTATTACCCTCCGCAACTCAGTGTTTTACTTGGAACTTTAGTAAATACAACACGAGTATCACATTTCCAGCATTGGTTTGTTGAAGTTTAAAACAAATAAGCAGTGGAAATGTGGGAAGAGAACTGTCTAATTTTAAGTGTGGGTTTTACACCACTTGCTGGTTGAGAGCAGTATCACAATTCCAAAAGTGTGCTGTTGAAAATTTAGAAAATAATGATAGTGGTTGCATTGTGGGAGGAGGTGGTTCAGATATTCCCATACCAGGTTTTAGCTTAAACTCAATGTTGACAACCAATCTAGCCACATTCCTAACTCAGCTGAAGCCTCACCTTATTATCGGTAACTGTAGGTAATATATCAGCCCCAGTAGCAGGCCCTGCGAGCCACCAAGACAACTACCCTCCTGCTAATACCTGAGGAACACTAAGGGAAAAGTGTTAGTAGGAGGGTCGTATATTCTTAGTTAGTAGTTGTTGTAGTAGTTGTTGTTGTTGTTGTAACTGTGGTAGTAGGCTTGTGACCTAGTTCATGGAGTCGGCTTCTTGTCTAGTTCTTCTTTGACTGGGGGGTACTAAATGGGAAAGGGGGACACAATGATCTCTCTAGATGGTGGGTCAGTATTGTGTTTCATAGCCTTGGTGCCCTTTAGAGTTCATCGACTTAGTGCCTCTAGATTATATCGTCTTAGTGGCCTTAGATTTCATCATCGTAGTGCCCTTTAGATTTCATCATCCTATGACTCTTTAGATTTCATCGTCCTATGACTCTTTAGATTTTATCTTCCTGTTGCCCTTTAAATTACATCGTCTTAGTGTCCTTAGATTTCATCCACTTAGTGCCCTTTAGATTCCACCGTAAACTTCTTTGATGTTTCATAATATAGCGGCTGTCTGAATGTTATTGCTCAGCTTTTTTCAGTGCTCATTTACGCAAACCCAAACAGCCTACTGAATTGTGCTAATGGCAGCTTAAAAATCTTAAGATTGTTCTCATTTGATAACTGCTTGTGTTTTTGGAGGGCAGAGGATTCTCAGCGATGGTGCCCACCCCAGCTGAATTGGCTTCAAACCATTTAGATGCATGGTACATCTGGGAGCGTTTTATATATCTTCAGGTTCTGGAGTGGCAAAATTTTGATCTTTTTTAATAAAATAAATGTATTCGTAAGAGCAACCATTAAATCACACAAAGGTTTGATTTAGGTTTTTGCTAAGGTTTCTATTGACTGTTTTTAACTCATTTGCAGGTGATTGAGAAACTTGAGGATATTTCAAGCCATATAGCTAAAAGAGAAAGTACACTCGCTGACTTGGAAAAGTTTGAGAGGATTGCCTCAGACCCAAATCGTTTCTTTGAAAAAGGTCAGGATATTTTAGGATCGCCTAGCGAATCGTTAATGTTTCAGTTTTAATTGCAGTGATAGGTTGTCTGATTTAATTAGAAAGGAAACTTCAGTACAGGTTAACATATTAGAATTTGGATGTACTACTTAATGGTAACTTGAAACAATTGAAGACTTATCTTCCTGGTATGCAGACATCATAAAATTGGAGCAGATCACCTTAACAAACAGATACAACAGAATTGCATACTCTTTGTCGTAAATGAATCCTAATATATTGGCTTTAGTGGCCATAGCAATATACACTTAAATACGACAAGGTTAGATGGTTACCATATGAGAAGTGGTAGAGTCGTAGATCGACAGCTTACCATGTTAGGTGTTCCCGATTCGATCCGCTGCAACCTCCCTGGAGGTACTGCCCCCAATTCGTTTATTCGTTTTAATTGACACACAAAATTGGCAGATGTTTTTAAAGACAACATTGGAAGGCGGAGAAATACGAACTAATAAAAAAAGGTATGAGGTAAAAAAAAGCCAATTAAAATAGTACCCTTTTGCAAAAAAATGGCTTTCAGCCATGCTATGGTAAAAGAATGTGAATAAATCAGTGTATGCTTTCGAATAAGGCACAGTTACAATAACTTCGAAGAATACGTGCTAAATTTGCATATGGATTTCCCTTGTGGCAACGTTTGGAAATTGAATGAATTGAATAAATGACTAAATAAAATGAGTTATACTTAGCTGAGGGCAATAAGACTCTTTTGGGGGAGGGAGGGGAAAACAGTAATGAGCTTTGTTTTATATGGACAAGGATTAGGTGCAAGATAATCTGTTTCTGCGCTCAAAAGAACACAGGGGGCACCTAAGAGAAAAAAGTATTTGAAAGCCCGCAGGAGAAGAAATTAACCCTTTCTTAATGGTGCGACAGCCCGATCACGCTTGTTTAGGGCTACTGCAAAGGTGTTGTATCTACTAAAGAATTTACTCGCCCGCGTAAGTGATACCAATATTAATCAATTTCACTATCATTAAAGTCACAAAAGACGCGGGAATTTTAACGTTTAACTTTTGCACGACAAAGTCTGCGTTTCTGAGGAATCTTGCCCTACAGTTTAATTTTGGGGGTATACGAGAAAAATAATAAAAATTGACTTCCGTAACTTGTAAATAACTTTTAGCCCTGTAACAGTGGCGTCCCACGATGACAAGGTACACGGTACGACCGAAAAGGAACCATAGACTGATTCCACTCCCGACTTTTATTTCCCAATCCCCCAATTCTCCCTCTTCATCCCAAACTGGTTTTGAAATATATGTGCGGAAATATTAGAAACTGAAGTCCTTAAGAGTATTTTTATATATCTCTTGAACTAAGCAATTTATTAGGAAGACGGTATAACTGAGCTACCAATATACAGATGTTGAAAACTGTTTGATCTGCATGTACACATAGACGTTAGTAAAAGCCAATCAAAAGAGGATAGAAGTAGTTATAGGTCAGTGTGCTAAAACACACAAAGCGGAGAAACATATAGGGTTCAATCTGAAGAGACACGTACTTGTAGCTTGCTTTGCCAACTACCATTTCTCTCGAATGGGGGAATTTCGTTGTATAAATGTAAATCCCAAATATTTGGAGCAATTTCAAAATTGGAGCTAGGAAATCAACCATTAGAAATTTGTTCTTAATTTATTTAATTTAAAAGTTTGAATTGGTCTGGCAGCTAAGCTACTAAGCTCTTATTTAAACTCATAAAAGTAATATCTCTATATATTCTCTGCAAATTTCTTGAATTCTAAACTTGTATTATTTACCACTGTATCAGTTTCTTAGTATGGAATTTATGTTATAATATATATCTGATAACTTCAATAGTGTTTCCATGCACTCGTTTTTGTCTCGGTTACCAAACCTGTAAATTTCACCTTGTGTATAAGTACTATGAAGTACTAATCAGCTCCTCCAATGTCATCAAGTGAAAAGCCATTGCACCTTGTGGGCATAGGCATATGCGGGGTACTAAACGTGCTGCGTTGGAAATTTGTTTCCCAATGACAAGTGGATAATGACCTTTAAATATATTTTGATTTTGACTTGATTTTGACCATTTTCTACGATATTACAAAGACTACGTTTTTGTAAGTTGTTAAGTGCTTGGTTTAATCCACTGCAAATATGATTGAAATGTCTATACTTACAGAGATTATTTTTTATTTTAGGACCTAGAGGTTTATCGAGTGCCAGACAACAAGAAGAGATTTTTCGTTCTTCCTTAAATAAGGTGAGTACCCATTGTCTATTTGTTCCTTACCAGGCGTAGAGGTCTCAGTTACTAGCAAATACCATGTCGATCCCTTTACCCGCAAACTATTCATATAATAATTGCAATTCTGCTTCCCTTATTTGTACCAATGCCACAAGTTTGCCCTTATTTGTGACCGATGGTAAATTTCTAGATGTACATCGGAATAAAGAATAAGCTACATACGAAAACAGAAGCGAGCCCCTTCAGGCTCACTACTGTTTTTCTTCCATACTTCAGGATATAGTTAAAATAGAGGAATTTCTGGAGTTCTTCTCTCAAAATATTCCACAGTGTTTGGTTGTACGGACAGAGCAGATCATGAAAAACACTTAAAGTAGTATCGATGAGCACACATAGTGGGAAATGCATGGCAAAGGATGCCAAAAACCTTGATGAGAACAGAAGACGCTTGTGGATGGCCAAACCCAATCAGAATCTCCAGGGAAAAACTTGAACATCATTCGAGTGTTTTTTACTCATTTCATACCTGGAAGGTACAATTTAAGATTTTTCTGGAATTTTTAATTCCATGTATTCTACAAATGAACGAGTAAAATCCCGAATAACTTGAGCAGCTGTTTAGAAGAAAAGGCCTTCAAAGAGGTACTTAAGGTGAAACTTTGTATATCGTAGAAAAAAACAGGAATAACATTTAATAGAATTTTAAAGCATCCTGAAATAACAACTAAGTGGCGAGCAGAGTCAAATATTGCAGTCAGATGAAAATTACAGAATGACGAAATTAAACAAACGAAAGGAACAACAAAGCTCAAAGTTGCAAGTCACAAGTCCTCCCAGGTATGTATTCTGTAATTTTACATAGTTGCAACGTCTGACTTTGCTCGACACAATGTTGTGTTATTTCTTCATCTCATACGAAATCTCAGGAGTACAAAATGTTTTTAAATGCGATTGAATGTTATTATTTCTAGTTTATTATGATCTGCAAATTTTCTGTAGCAGAAGTAAGCAATTTCATAAATAAAACCACGGAGTTACCAAAAGGAAATAGCATCCAAACATTGAACAATAGGTTACGCTTTTTAAACATTCTGATGCAACAGAAAAGGTTTACAAATAAAATAAGCTAAATCCAGCAGAAATGTATCTTTTTTTTATATGGTGACTTTAAATTGGTTCAATTTTTGTGATTTCTTGGTTCCACGAGCGGTAAAAGTAACCCGTAATTCTGGCAAAACTTGCGCTTTATGGAAAGACTTGAATGTTTCTCTTTTTTATACAGATCCAATGCCTTCAAGATAATCTCACTTCCAGATTAATGGCGTCAGTGAAACCACTCTTTTGGTGACCAACTTTACTATTTTGCTGTCGTCATCATTACTGCATGGTCATTACCACCACCCACACCTGTGCTATTCTTTATCTCGTTTCTCTAACCATTTTTAGAAATGATTGAACATTGTACTCTTTCCTCAGTCACCTTCGACAATTGATACAAGCTTAAGTAGAACATCAGATTTTGTGAACACAAAAGAGCTTGCTACTTGTCAAATTTCATCGATGCCATTTTTCGGGTTCTTTAAAATGGCCTAATTTTTAGTAACAAGTCCTTTTGAAATCTTAATCAAAATATTAACTTTCCACCAATCTTCCGCCAACAATTTTCGAAGACACTTTGCGTTGCGGATTTTTGTATTTGGTTTTATCCAGGCCTGGATGGAGAGTAAGGTGGTTAATCCATTGTACATTCAGCTCTTTGTGTGTTTTAGGCGCAGTTTTAAATTTCTCCGGACAAGGAGAAACGTATTTGTAAAGACTTTCTCCCATTTTAGATTCAAACTGTTTGTTTCATTTTTAGACAAAAATCCTCTTGTTCTTATTGTAGCTTCTAAGCAGAACTTCCAACATGAACTGGACCTTTACCAAGCGATTAGTTTATATTTTTCCTTCAGTAACCATTTGCTTACAGCGTTGAGCAAGAATTCTCATTTTAATCTGATCTTTGGTTTCCCGAAACCTACTGGGTTGATGCTGTTGCTTCGAATGACGGATAAGCCAGCCCTCCTTCATTAACAGTAACAAAAATGCCATAGTTTTTTTTCTGAGGTACTTTTGTTTTCATTGGCACTTCTTTTGTTGGCAAACCATTAAAAATAACGCTCTTTTTTAACATACAACCTTTCAACTGTGTCCCATACATAAGTAAGTTATGCGGCCAATAATATATTATTAGTATTGAGGACAGATTTTCCCATATAGTGCAAATTTGTTGGACAGCTGTTTTTCTAGACATTGCAAGGCAATGGGTGCGTAAGTTATTATAGCTGTTTTCAGTAGTCCGTCTATTTATTTGTGTTTACGATTTTGTTTGTGTATGCGTTATAGTACTTGTCACAAGAGGGTGCAAAAATATTTCGGGTGTATACTATCTACTACAGTAGTAAACAATTGTTTCGGAGTCTTTCGTAGTTTTCTTGCGTTTAGAATTCGCAGTGTGCACCCCCCACCCATTCCCAGTGTTAACCGCTGTTTAGTGTTTAGTTTAAAGAATAGTTTCTTTGTATACTCCCACATTCGTTAATACAAATGCCATCTAATGAATACCCGCTGATGGGAACATTCACTCCAGCGTTTTCTTTAGGAGATAAACGGCACATGTCTATTTAGCTATTGATTGGAACTCGTCATTATTTCAATTAATATTGATTGGAAGTTTGACTATTTACATTTTTAGTGTGAAAGAATAAATGATTTTAGTATTGGATACTTTAGAACGTTTGTTAATTGAGAATATCAATTAGTTTTGCATTGTGTTTGTCTTTCATTCAATAAATATTTCACTGTTTACGGATATTAATTTAAACATGCGATTAGTTTACTTTCAAAAAACCGAGGTAAGTTGGGGGGTAAACGCTTTGTTGTGAACTTTTAATACGATATATCTTTCAACTGACAGTAAATGAAATAAAATAAACGTAAATGTATTAATGATGCAGAAGCTAATTAATAGAACTACGTTTTGACATAGTTTTCCACAAGGTGACTTCGAAAGAGAAACAAAATTTTAGTTTATTCATCTCTCGTTTGAGTAAGCAGTAGGTGACTCGCTTCTTTTCAGATTGATAATCGCGACTTTTAATTACTCTATTGCACTGAGATTTTAGATCAATGGTTTGAATTGATTCTTTAGAATGGAAGGATTCAGTCAGATAAGATACTTAAAAATCATACTGATTGGTTAAAAAGGTTGATTTAAAGTTTAAAAAAATAGTCAAAGATTTGCTTTTTTGTGTAAAGTCATGGACCTATTCTCACCATGACCTCTCCATTTATCCCAAACTCAAACCAAAAGTGACATCCAAATGATGGCGTCTTTCTGTCTGAGCAGCTAAAAGATACATCAAAGTAATTATAAGTAGGATAACAACTGGAAATAACGGCTCATCACGATAAAACAGGTGAGATAAACAAGATAGTAACCATTGCTAGTATCAGCTCCAAGGGCACCAAAATCCGGAATAGAATGAAAGTAGTATTGAAGCACGATAGGCAAAGTTTACTGCCTACAGACTTTGATAAATAATAGGTCTTTTTACCTTTTTGAACATACATAACAAGCAGAAGCCAATGGGATAGGATTTTGGACTAAGTTTCTTCGGAAAGGTTATGTGTTAAACTATTTAATATATCCTTTTGTTTTTTTATGATTTTTTAAAAAAAAAGGCCCATGTCGATATATAGTTAACGCTCAATAAAACGGTGTTAAATCTAATATATATATATATATATATATATATATATATTAACAAATGAATATGAAATGTCATCAACAACAATGCTCTACCACATTAAAACGTAGGAGCTGTCATATAATCAGATGTATGAGTAAGAAAAACTCATTTGAAAAACTTTACAGTACTCAGAGTTTCATGTCTTTCACAATCTTTAGCGCTTTACAAATAATATTATTTATTATTATAATATATTATTATAATAATGTTATTTAATATTATTTGTATACAGATGAAGATTGTGAAAGACATGAAACTCTGAGTACTGTAAAGTTAGAGTTTTTCTTTCTCATACATCTGATTATATTTATATGTATGCGTATGTTTGCTTGTTTTAAGTAAATTTATGAGAAAACTACTGAACGTAGGAAGCTGAAATTTGACGTGTGAGTCTATCTTCATTTGAAGGAGCATCTGAGATATAAAAGGCTGACCTGGGAGGTCATCCTCAGGTAGGGGCCAGCCAACCCCGTTTTTAAGGTAAAGGAGGCCAGCCACGAATAAAATAATTGAATAAAATAGAAAATGTTCAGTACCCCTAAAAACCCCTAACTGAGGATGATTCAAATCGGATTCAGATATATTTTGGGGCGTTAGGGGGCAGCCAATCCTATTTTTAAGGTAAAGGAGGCCTCCAATCAAAAAAATTGAATAAAATATAAAATGTTGAGCACCCCCGAAAACCCACAAGTTACTATAAAGTAATCTCCTTGACTATACGAATCCTCGGTAGTATAGTGGTGAGTATCCCGCCTGTCACAAAAGAGACAGGCGTTCTATTCCCCACCGGGGACGACTTTATTATTTTTTTAAATCTTCTCTTTTTGCCAATATGTTACCATAACATTTTCATTTGAAGTTCTAACATTATTTTTCATAAGATTACCAAAGTTTAAATTACCTATAATTTGTATACCACAGCCTAAGTGTCAAGGTAGTTGCAGTTCTTTCAACTGAAATGGTCTTCCATCAAATTTCTAATCGAACAATAACTTACAATTAACGATAGGGCCTTTTAGCCTACTAAATTGCACTTTTTTACCCGAGCAACGCCGGGTACTTCTGCTAGTATATATTTATATATATATATATATATATATATAAAAAAGAGATATAATAAAGATATAATAAGGTTTTATACTTTATAATTTTACACTTTTCGAAAAAAAGAAAGGATTTTTGCATCGAGCATTTTTTAATGAATCTTAAAGAGCATTTTTCCGAAAAGTACATTGTATGCTATGCAGAGTCATGTAACTATTTTATCTCTGATTTGACCAGGTATTTAAACTTGTTCATGGACAAAGACTTTTAAACCTATTATTGCCTTGTTTACATTCTTTGGTCATATGAAAGTACAATGGGCTCAAGAAACGCAACTCGGAGGGGCCGACAGTGCTGGGGGGTGGGTGGGTGGGGTGGGAATGTCTGACTGCTATGCTGTCTAAAGAAGAAAGATTGCCTATTTAAAAATTTGACTTTATGCACTTAGACTGGAAAGAAAACGTGCTTAATAAAAATGAAGAGCAAAACTGTAATAGAAGGAGTATTTTAAATTATTTCTTTCTGCTATGCATCATATAAAGACATACAAGGGGATCCCCCTTTGTATTCCGACAATCAAGACTCACTTATTTTAAGAAAGTGAAGAGAATCTACCTCAGAAGACCTCCTAGCTTCTTCTCGTTACCTTCTTTTAATTTCACTTCCGGTTGCTTTGGTACCGTGTCATATTTTGGTAGACCGAGTCGACAGATTGATTAAACCTGAATAATTTTAAATGTCTGTTCCAGCATGTGTTAGGTAGAATACGTGTGTACAATATTTGTACTAGACTTCAGTTGGTAATGCCCTCCTATTATTGCCTGACCCAGGCTGGAGCAATATTAATTACATGGTGTTAAAATGGACAAGAATTTGTTTTTCACTAAATCTATTGTTAATTTTTTTACAATACGAATTCAATGAACAAATTCACTTGGAGATAAAAACACTACATGAACCAATTTTTAATTTGAGTTTCAGGAATATAGTTGTATCATTAATTCTTGAGACACAGTTACACATAAAGCCATTGGTAAAACAACAAGCGCCTTTATTTCAGATGAACCTCTAGGTTAATCATAGTATAGTTTTAACTGGATCAGAAAGTCATTTTCCATGTATTTTTTAATGTGATTGTTGCACTAAGAAAGTGAAATGGTTTGTTTGAACAACGGAAGATGCTGAATGTTGTTCCATTGCTGTTCCTACATGATGATTTGTTATGCAGTTTTGATCTTGTCTTGTTTTATGTGGGCAATCGAAAAAGCATTCCACCAATATCAATGAGTATAATAGCAAATTTTGAGTTTTGTATCACGGACCGTATATTTTGCTTTTATAGATACAATTTGCAGCATAGTATAAATAAAACTTAAATAACATAAAGACCACCAGGTATCTTTCAATCATCAGTACAATCTATTACAAAACTTGACGTTTCGACCAGCTAGGCTTTTCACAAATCAGTGTCGTGCTACTGGCCTCCTGAAAGTTTAATTGGTGATCCGAATGCTTTTATTGTCAAGTACATGATATTAAACGTTGACTTAATTCTTTCACAGAAACTACAACACTTGGAAAGAAAAATTCGAAAAGAAATCCATTACCTTGAAAAACACTATAACGATAAGATAAACTACAAGGTATTTTATCTAATTTTTGCTGATACTTTTGTTAGTAATAAACCACTTTTAATTTATATTTGTATATTATACTATGTATGTATATATAAATTTCTATGTATCTTTAGCTTTATTTGACAGTAAACAGCTTAGGGAAATATCCCTTCTACAAGGGTAAAGAAATGTTCATTTAATGTGATGCCTGATTGGACTTTTTATAAATTTGGTTAATTCTACAGTAGTTTTAATTATCCTATTTATGTATTGATAAATTGCGACCTTTGGCAATGAGTCGAGCAATTGTTAAGACCTACTCTACGTTTGAAGTACGTCATTCCGTCTTTAATTGGCAATATTTTTTTGTTACTCAAATGTGCTTGTCCTCGGTTTAAAAATTAAACTCCTGGATTATCTCCGTCAATTTCCTCAAACTATTTGCTTCAATGCAAGATTTATTTTTATTGGTTATGAGTTTGACAATTCAAAGAACAACAGAAGTTTGTATCTCATATCGTTCAATTGTGAGCAATTTACATTGTTCAGCGAGATGGAGCACAGTTTGTCCATATTTTTTACGCTGACATTTTACCTCAGGTCCAAAATAGTTCACAGGCTTAAACAGCGTCCAGGCATTCTTGCGTTGCAATCAACACTAGAAATTTGTGGGGGTTTTTACCAGAGTACCCACAAGGTATCCCAGATTAACAGCAGCAGCTTATTTACATAAAACCAGCGATAATGTAATATTTTAGCATAAATCAAATTGGAATGTTCGTTTTCCTTCCTCGTTAAAACAGTTTCGCTAATAAAATCAAGAGTTTCGCAACTCATTTGATAGTTAACATGCTAATAAGTTAGGTCCAAGTTCTTGCTCGTGGTTGCATCTGTGTCTCGTTAAGTTTCAAATATATTGTCACTTCTAGAATTTCCAGAAATTATTTAGAATTGATGAATTTTAGACCTTAATCTTAGTACGGTTTTGAGGAGCCTTGGCTTAATGGTGAGTACAATTGCACAGTAACCAAGAGATTCCGAGTTTGATTCCCCGAGCAGGCGACTTTGGAAATTCACAAAAGAAAAAGCCATGGGTTGGCGTCAGGAAGGGCACCACCTGAGCCCCAGTTACCGGGAAAAATGACGTTAAAACCAAAAAAAATCTTATTATGGTTTTCTTTTTTTTTCTTAAGCAAACATTTGTTCCTGTCGCCAACTGTCATCTCTCTCGATACTCCTTATACTTCTCTAACATTCTATACTTTCTTTACCATTAGAAACCCGATGGTTTTGTTCACCACCATCACTCAGTTAATTGTACACCTCTTTCTGATCAGCCCTGACAAGCCTATTTTGTCTGTTTGGGAGAATCTGCTGTCAACACCTACTTACTTTTGCAGTTTAGACAATCATCCTTTTTTAAAGCCTCGATTACAGTTGCGAAACCCTTCTTTTGATCCTATATTTCTCATAAAAATATTTGAAATTTACCAAACTAATTTCAATGGCAGCTTGTATAGTGAATGTGTGCAAATGAATGTGTAGTATAAAGGCCATGGGAGATTTTTACCAAGGAACAAGTCTCCGAGTTGCTTGCTATATGGCTTGCTCGACAAATAACTGGATTAAAGCTGCATGGAGGAGACAAATGCTGAAGAAGGAGAATGCAGTTTTACCCGATGCAGTAAAGACAATGGTGCATATTGGAGTAAGAATTCATTTTCAGGAAAACAAAATATCGATTGATGGAAGAATAATTCAAAGATGGAATCCAGCCTGGAAGAAGTTGAAAATAAAATTGATAAAGATTGTTAAAACTGGAAGAATCGAGAGCTATGAGGTATGAGCTATGAGGCAAAAGAACAACAAAGCAGAGTCTATAAACGCCAAGAACAGGAATATCATTTGTGTTGATCACAGAACCTCAATCCGAACATACAGCTGCTATAATGACGATGTTGGAGCTGATTGATGAGACTAGATCTTAGAAAAAATAAAAGGACTTGTTGAGGACGGGAGATGTAGAGTATGCTTCAAAGATAGTGAAACAGTGAAACGCCTATTAGCTGGATGTCAGAAACTAGCTAATAGTGAGTATTACAGTTTGACATCATTCAATTTGGTGCTGATCAGTATGCGGATCCTCTTTGTGACCTTGCCTTGAACCCACTCGAACGCTTTCAAGGTTCCTATCTCATCTGCTTGTTCTATTCCTCTATTTCGCTTTGGTCTGCATCCATCATTATAGCACCTGGAATCCTTCATCTTTCACCATTGTGCCTCGTTGGAATACAATTACAGCAGACTTGGCTATCCCTTAGCATGCTTCAGTGTCAGGACTCGTATGTACAATAATGTCGTTCACATCTTTAAGTGCTTCATGATTTTCTTCATATTGCTTTAGATCGTCTACGGACAGGTTATGTGTTCGATTTATGTCTCTACTTTAAGGTGGACCCATCCTGTAGCCTATACTTTGTTGCAATAATAAACATATTGATATTTCCGAGAAACAAAAGCCAACGAAATGTCATTCCATCTACTTCTTAGCTTTATACCGCCGGTCTTGTTTTCCACTTTTCCATTAAGCGATTCAGTTGTAAACTTTCAACATCCAGTCTCGGTGGACTTTATCATAGACCTTTTTGTAATCGTAAAATGCAACTGCAAGATTTCTTTGGTATACTTTCACTTCTTCTATGATACATGTATCAGTGATTAACTGATCTGCCGTTCCCAGGACACCTTCTACTGCTCCTAATTGGCCTTTGTCCATATTTCATTTAACGTGGTTTGTTCTGGCTATTTCTGGCGCTCACCATCCTTTTCTCTTTATGCTTTCCTCTTTCACTTTACCAGAGATAAAAATGAAGTCATTGACCCTAATTGACTTTTGATTTAGCTGTCTTTCCCCTCCATTCAGGGCATGTAGTGTGTTCTTACTTTCCTTTCCCATATACGTGCACAAAAATCAACGAACCTATCCATGTCTAGCATCCCTTCTTGATCTTCTTCCCACATCCCAAAGAATCTTTTCAGCTCAACCAGGAACCTGAAATTATCCTGTTTTCTTCTCCTCTCCTCAACGTATTTTGCCAGGTTGCTTGCTTGTATTTCATTGTATCTCAAAAGCAACAGCTACAGCTCTTTCTGTATCTGTTGCCTTTCCCTGCTTCTTTTTTATAAACAACTCATTGCTTGTCTTGGTAATGTTCTGTCTGAGTTCTTTTATTTCTTTCTTAGTCTTACGTTCCCGACGGTTTCCTCCTTCTGTGTTCCTTTACTTTTACTAGCTTTGTCATTATCAGCACGTACTCCCAACTTGGATGCAATAGCTTTTTCCATTGCATACACTTAAAAACTTATTTTTGGTATTGTGTGCACATCTGTTAAGTACAATTCCAGTATGTTATTTCCACGTTTACATATTTGATAATCAAACTTGGAGAATGCGTCAGATTCCCCAGCTCTCCTGCGAACAATGCTTTTAATTCCCGATCCTCTCCTGTCAATACATCTTCGCCTTGTTCATTGTCCTGAGGTTGCCTATTCATAACACTGCCCTGCGTTTAAAAACTTTTTTCAAAGGTCGAGAGTTTTTAGGCTGAGTTGTGTATTTTTTTGGTGCTCTGAATCCAAAAATACCATTCATTTTCTTTGGTCAGGTCAAGTTTTTGAGATAGGATTAGTGCACGCTTTGACCCATGAATAGTACTCAGCTCAAGAAAAACAGGGCTGTAGCTGGCTCAGTCTTTGTTTTTATAAAGAAAACGAAACTGGAGCAGTCGCAATCTGAAAACGAAACTGCATTCGTCTTTAAACTTCAGGAAACTGAAACTGAAACTTTTTCTGTTTACACCTTGATGGTCATTTATTGTTTAGCAGAGCTGAAGCTTAGTTAATGTTATTTGAAATCGCAAGGAACAGATGTAGTGTTTCTATAAAGTATTTTAGATCAAGAGAGAATGGATCGCAAATGTACAAATCATGCTGACAGGTTCAGTTATACATGTGGTAATGTGTTTCTTCCTGAAGAAATAACTTGAAAAAATAACTGATTTTGTGAAGAAGGTATATCATGCTTACTTTTGAGTTAAGCTTGGAGATCAGGACAAGCCATTTGCACTCCATGTTAGCTGCAAAACATGTGTTGAGAACTTGCGTGATTGGAGAAAGAAAAAAAGGACAAGTATAGCATTAGCTGTTCCTATGGTATGGAGAGAGGGTAAAGATCATGCAACAGACTGCTATTTGTGCATGACTAATCTTCAAGGATTCCAAGGAGTCAATCGCAAAACAAGCATTGTGTTTAGTATCCTGATGTTCCGTCTGCCATAAGACCAGTCCCATACACTTCAGACCTACCTGTAGACAGTTCTTCACAACCTAGAGAGACTCGTCATTGGTTTATTGCAACAACATTACTGACTTGATGAAGTCAATGGGGGTGGACTTTGTTGCTAGGAAATGGAGACTTTTTGTCGACCCGTCAAGCAGACATCGCATGGCAGTTCTCTTTCATAATGAAAGTAAATACTCTTTAATTTCAGTTGGTCATTCTGTGCAAATAAAAGAAACCCACGACAACATAGATATGTTGCTGTCTCCTCTGAACTATCATGAGCATGGTTGGTTGATCGGTGGAGATCTTAAGTTTGTTGGACTGGTTTCAGGACTACAGGGTGGGTAAATAAAGTATACTTACTTTTTATGTTTGTTGGACAGTCGGGCTGATGATCAACATTATATCAGACAAGAATGGCCGCGAAGACAATGGTTGCAGCCTGTTTCGGACAATGTTGAATCTCGCTCTCTCGTTGAACCAAACAAGATATTACTTCCACCCTTACATATAAAGCTGGAACTTATGAAGAACTTTGTAAAGGCAATGGACAGAAAAAGCAGAGGGTTTACTTTCCTTAAGCAGAAGTTTCCTAAGATAAGCTCTGAAAAGCTTAAGGCTGGCATATTTTATGGTCCTCAGATACGGAAACTCACAAAGGACTCAATGTTCGATGATGCGCTGAGTGCAGCTGAGCTGTCTACTTGGCTGTCGCTTAAGTCAGTAACTACAATCTTTCTTGGAAACAACAGTAGTGCAGAATATAAGAAGGAAGTCGGCGAACGCCTGAAGAACTTTGAAAAATTAGGGACTCGCATGGCAGTCAAAATGCACTTTCTACGGTCCCACTAAGACAATTTCCCTTAGAACTGTGAAGAAGTGAGGAACAGGGAGAGCATTTCCACCAGGATATTCGTGGGGTGTGAACTTTCTTGCAGACTACTGTTAATGTTTGAAACGAGACGTGATGTCTACTCAGCACAGAAGAAAGTCACTGAAGAGGCCCTTCATCCATGATAAGCTTTTGTGTAATGCATACTCTTTAATTTCTGAAGTTTTGTTAGATAAAACTCAAGCTTTTTGTGAAGCACTAAATCCAAAATAAAGATAATAAATAGCACTAAAGGCAATTAATAACAATTCTTTTACAACCTTATATCTCAAAAACGTGACCTGATTGTACAAAATGAGTATAATTTTTGGATTTTGTATAGTAACTGCCCTAGAATCAGCTGTCACATGCTTGACCTTTAGAACTTTGCAGGCCAGTGTAATAGTGACTTGGTCATTAACCTCCTTGGGGAAATCTATCGCGTCTTTAACATTTTAATCTTGCAACTCCACCTGCTGTTGCTCTTTCCTTTCTCACACTGAGATCTTATTCGTTATGTCAGTTTCTTTCTTGAATCTAGCAGCGTTATCTCTCAGCTTTTGCCAACTGGACATACTATATTTAGGATACCTTCAGATCTTCCTTGCCCAGACTAACCAAGCTCATTTTCAGTTCTGTCGTACATTTAATCTTTTTACTATAATACCTAGCTTTATTTACATTTACTACTTAATGTACAACATCTTTTTGCCCTACCTGGTTTCCCCATCCTTCCTTCTTGAATCTATTGGCATTGTCAATCAGGTTTTGAGGTGGTCTGTTTTATTGTGAATATTCAATATCCCATCTAGCTTTTATTCGTTTCATACGGTTCTTTCCTTTTCTTCTTTAGCGTTTGTCAATATCTACTATCCTATGTTTTTGTTTTTCAGTCCAGTCACGATTGTTCGTCATACGTACTCCGTTGTTGTTGTCACGATTTGCCTCGTCATCAGCACCTATTGATACTGCTATATTATTTGCAAAATCATGTAACATAGATTAAAATTGATCATTATTTAAGTCACACATAAAACTTAGTTAAACCCCGGGGCTTCCCGGCTCTTTGTATAAGGCGTTTTTTGGTACTGTCGCCACTTCTACCATGTTCCGCGATTCGCAACCTCAAAACGCAGCGGCCATCCACCCATGTCGCCACGGTATCTTCGCGTTGCGGATTCAATTTTTCGTGTAACCTTCACTAGATGAATGCCAACGAAAGCTAAAGAATTACATCAGCCCATACCATTGTTCGTGTAGTTCCCACTAGACTGACTATCCTCCCAAACTAAAGAGCTCAGTCTGCACTAGTTTTGAAACCAGAATTATTCTGTCCCCTAGAACAACTGCTGGCAACGACAACGAGCTTGTTCTATATGGAGCACTGTTTTTAAAGGTGCCAGATACACTCCTTTTGTCCTTTCTCTTGTTGGTTCCAAATGGTTCTGCCACATGAAGGCCAGGAGTTGGACTTGGGCTGCCAGAGGCTTTATTTTCCACTTGCCGTTTAGGATATTTTACCAGTATTGGACGCTCACCTGTCTTAGCCATCCCGGAATTAGCAGCCATTTAGAACCCTTTTATTTTACATGGCTTTGGGTGCTGGCTGATGGAATTACCTTTATCTCTAAAACTGGTGGGTGAGTCATAGCAAATGACTAAAGGCAGCCAGTATTTACTCTTCTTATTTTTTTAGCACTTCCCTCAATATCCTAGACGTCCCAAGCAATGATCTCTTTTGTAAGAAGCTAACCTTCACATTAATTTCCAGATTTTCCACATGACTTGAAACCTTTCGATATACTGCCTAATTTTCTAACAACTATTAGAATAACTTTAACCTTTTTCATTTTCCACATTCTCCCAATATCTCCTTTCAAGTTTTGGTATTTTTCAATTTTTTCCGGTTCTTCATCAAACACTCTACAGTTCGCCGGGACCTAAACATCAACAATAACACATGTTTTATCTGTTCTATTTACAGCGATAATGTCTGGTCCATGGGCATCAATGATATTATTACTCTGTATGTTAAATTCTCAAATAATCGTTTTCAGTACCCTTTTTCTGCACTATCATAGTAGCATTTTTCAGCTTTTTCAAAAGCATATTTTTAACAGAGTTTCTAGTATGTTATTCTTGCAACCTATTATATCTCCTCTTATTTTCCCATTGGCCAAGCTTTTTACATTCAAAAACGATGTGATGGATGGTTTCACCTCTTTCTCCACACATTCTACACAATGGGTTGCCTGAAGTGTTGTCAATCTTATGCGTTATGTAATTTATTCTTTATGATTGTTGTTGTGCAGCACACCCTTATGTTTCAGTTTCTAATTTTCAAATCGCTTTAAATAAGCCAGCCCCAGGCCTTTTCCTTGTCCCTTTCATCAGGCACGCCGCCCAATGCCCATACACCTCTCACTTCCCATAAATGCTGTTATCCGTCCCCTTTCATTTCGTTTCAAAGTTGTTTTTTCTCCCAAACTCTTGCCCCAGCTGCCTCTCACACTTTTTATAACCTTTTAAGTAGATTATTTGACATACATTCCCAGGTTGTTTTCTTCTGATCTAATAGACATTTACTATACCCTGCCATACTCTCTTCTATTCAAATAGAGTCTGTTTACATCACTCCTTGGTTACAGTGCCCCGTATGTCAAAGTTTTCTTTGTTTTCCTATCCATAGCCTTAAGGTCATTATATCTCCACCCAAGAATACCAGCTTCATATCTCAGTATTGCTACTGCCCAAGTATTAATTGTAGTTATATTATATCCCCCGTTTGATTTAGATTTGAAAATTAGACGCTGCCTGGTTTTATATTCCGTTTACAGTTCATCTTTCATCTCATTTTGTTAACTTCATCGACCTCAAATACAGCTTGACAGGTGCAGCCGTTTTCATCAACTTCCTTTATCTCATCTCCAGAGGGCAGTTCAATTCCATCACCCCTTGCTGATATCACCCCTTTTCAATAGGACAACTCCACATTTCTTAAGTCCAAGTTCCACTTCCATGTCTTCACTAAACATATGGGCACCATCTATCAACGAGCCTAACTGATCTTCGTTCTTGGTGGAAAGCTTATGATCATCCAGGAAAAGTAGTTGATTAAGTTTAAATTCTTTCTGGCCCCATGCATAGTAAGCAATGATAAGGGTATTATCATACTGATTATGAAAAGTAAGCTATCACCTTGAAAGAAGTTTGAAGTTAACGATAATTTCCGTTGTCTCATACCTTTTTGCAGTAGTTTCTTTACGTTATCTGCGATACCGAACATTTCGAGACATTGAGTAATCCATCTATGTGGCACAAAATCATAGGGCTTTTTGTAATCGACCTATGCCATAGCAATGTTGATATGTCTCTTTTTACAATCCTTTTTAGCACCATATTATCAATAATAGCTGGTCTTTCGTCCTTTCTCTTTTATAACCTCTTTGTTCCTCTCGAACAAATTTTTCTAACTCCATATACGAACAGATGCTATCTGCAATAACACCTGTCGTCAATTTCCAAATCATTGGCAGACAGGTTATAGGCTCATAATCATCGACAACATTGCGGTTTGATTGGTCTTTTTGACAAAGGACTGTCCGTCCAAATATGAGCCTCGGGTATTTCACCTGATAGCATATCCTTCTGTTAATCTGCTATCCTTTTATGTAAGTTACTAAATTTCTTTATCCAAGACCCCTCTCCCCCATCAATACCTGGTGCTTTCCGATTAGGCAATTTCTTACGTCGTTTTATTACCTTTTCTTTACTAAAGACTAGTGCTTCCCTTCTGGCTTCCATTTTCTTTTTCTCTTTATTAAGCCATAAGACTGTTCTTTCTTTACAGACCATATATCATTCCAGAATCGTTTGCTATCCTCAGCATCAGGAACCTCGTTACTTTCGTTTCTACCTTTCAGTTCTTGATAGAATTTCTTTTTTTAAAGTTAGAACATGTGGTTTTGTCTTAACTCATCAACTCTTTGTATATATCGTCTGAGTTTTACACTTTTTGCAATTATGCGCTGCTTTAGTACTTTTTTACGGTGGTATAAAACTTTCCTTTTCATTCAATATTTAGCATAAAGTTCTTAAAATATTCGCTTTCTTTTCAACATTTCTTTCTTTTTCCTTTCCAAAGTAATAATCTCGCTTCTCAGCCTTTTTGATTACTTTGAATTCTTCTTTTCTTCCACGGATCTTTCCTTTTTTCTACTTCTTTCTTTCTCAGTTTCAATTCATCAGTTCAGCACACACATTGGCTACTTTTATGAGGTTATTTGTTTGTATATAGCATCAGTTTGTATAAATTTTTCAATGCTCCATTAACGTCTCTAACCTTTTGCTCCAGAAATAATTGATTTACTATTTTGAAGGTAGTACCTTCCAAATTTCTTTTGATCTTTCATTACATCGTTACGTTTGGTGACAATTTCCATTACCTGCTGTTGCTCCACTTATTAAAATACAACATCAGCATGATCTTTCCTGACATCTTATCCCTCCATTCTTTCATTTTCTCCTTTTAATTTCTGTTTTATATATTATTATTATTATTAGTAGTAGTAGTAGTAGTAGTAGTAGTAGTAGTACTACTACTACTACTACTACTACTACTACTGCTGCTGCTACTACTGCTGCTACTACTACTACTACTACTACTGCTGCTACTACTGCTGCTACTACTACTACTACTACTACTACTACTACTACTACTACTACTACTACTTCTATATGTACTAAATGTCACAGTTTATACTGGTTACTTCTTCTTTGGCCTGGTATAAACAATACACCTAAGGCATGTTATGTCCTGAAGCTCAGATGCCAATTACGTTACGCAGGATCATTGCAATTCATAGTAAACATGAAAATATTGTTATTTTTAATTATTGTTATTATTATTATTATTATTATTATTATTATTATTATTATTATTATTATTATTAACTTTGCCTGTTCTTGATTTTTCTCTTTTGTTCACCATTGGCGCTAGATTTAATCCAGCTTCTTTGGCTCTAAAAAGTAGAAAGTTGATGTTCATTTCATTTGCAGTATTTTTGTATGCATTTGGGCTGATCCTAGGAGAGTAATTTTCTGTTTTCCGTTTCAATTATGTTTCATGGAATCTTGTTCCTGTACCTTTCGATAGCTATTTTCAACCACTCTCAATATTTCGATTACGACTATCACAGTTTCCCTTTTCATTCCCCACATTTTTTAGATTTCAATTTCTAAATCTTTACACATAGAAAGTTCTTCTGTCATCTTTAATATTGTATTTCAATCTAAAAAGACTGTCTTATCTAAAAGCAAGTATGGTCTTATCATTGTAGGCTTGCATATCCCAGAATACTGTTACTTTTCTATTATCTGTTACTGTTTCTGGTTGATACTAATATCATTTACCAGTTGTTTTAATAGTATAATGCTTTAATATTTTCAAGTGCACGTAAGACGTGGCATTCTTATACCTTTAAGGTGCTCCGTCTTCTCTACCCCTGAACACCCGGCAAGTATATGGCCTACGTTTTTGTCATACTGATTACAAAATTTACACAATAGGTTTTTTCCGTCTTTAATGATTTTTAGCAGTATTATAGTACCTAGTATTACTAGCTCAAGACTTGGATCTTAAGGTACTAATACTAGGCCGTTGGTTTCAACTTTCGTTCCTGTTCCTTTCAACTACTTCTTTGTTTGTTGGCTCTTGGCTTGTGATTTCACTCACTTTGCAAGTTTACTCACTGCATCACTGGGGTGTTTAATATGTCCTCCTTAAGATTTAGTTTTTTTTTGAATTTATCAGCATGTTTCTTTATCGAGTAAAGCTTTTTACGTTTTTCGTCTTGGTTTACTTATCTCAGGAGGGAATGTTCGAATTTTTCTGAGTACATTGCTGAACCAATTGTTTTAGATTTGTACGTTGCTTCCAACTGTATTAGGCTTATTTACAGATGATCTCAGTAAATGTATCTGTGTACATCTTGCTCCGGGTGGTGTATTTGGGTTTTTTTGTAAGGAGCTTTTTAGCCTTCCTGTCAAGATTCTTCATTCTTTAAGGTTTCCAGTTTTTTATATGAAAGGAGTAAGTGACGACTAGCATGGTTACAAATTTATTGGTCTTGCTAACAGTATTCGATTCACATTTTAGGGCCATTTTGATTAACCTATAATATTCTTTCCTTATCTTTTCTTTCACAGCCAACCATTGTATGCCATTGCCTTCCTTGATTCCAATGTTCTTTAATTTTCCTTTTTGGTCCAATTCCTTAATGGTGGTGTCGTTCTTAAGAACCGCCATATCTGATGCTCTTGTCAATTTATCCTTAATGAAGGTACCCTTCGCGCACTCATACAGTTCAAATTGCATCCTTACATCCTCACTAAAGGTTTCTATGATATCCAGAAGTTTTGCTGAATGTTCATTATTCATAACGAATGCTTTTAGATCTTCCATGTAAAAGATGTTGCTAATTTTCCTTTTGTTGATCTAATCTTCATGTTTTGTACTGTCGAGAAGAAAATTTAATGGGGCTACAGCAAGGCAAAAAAGAAGAGGTGTTAGTTAGGCTCCTTGAAATATACCACTATTGATTTTGATTTCTCTTGACTTACACAAGCCATTGTTATGATTTATACGGGGAGATATGTTCCAGTTCTCAATGCTTGCTCGTGAAATTTACAACTGTTGGACAGACTTTACACCTCTTTAGGCACTTAATTATCCAAGAGTGAGGTACACTGTAGAATGCTTTCTTGTGATCAATCCATGCCGAGTACAAATTCTTTTTCTTATTTATACAATTTTATTCATTTTATTATTCAGCAGCTGGTGTACGTAACCGCAGTTTCCTCTTTTACATCATTCTTTCACAGCTGGTAGTAAACTGTTGTCTTCTAGGAATGAAAAAGTTCTTTGAGTTAAGATGGATAACAAATAATTGGTCTGCAGTTCTTCGCGTTTTTTTGCTTGTTTGCTTTTTTTTTGTTTCATTAGTCTTTTATAGTAGATGGGTTAAATCTCCAGTATGAGCCAGAATTTTGCTATACCATCATTTTCTAGTGCTTTCCAGTTGCTTGATTTAATTATTGCAAGGGGAGTTGATTCTTTTGTAATTTCTGTGTAATCTTGCTCTTTTTTTTCTTTTTTTTTTCTTTTTGGTCTTTGTTCCATGAAGCATCACAAAATGGGGTTTTGTTATCCTTCCATATTTCACTCTAGAAATGTTGACTTCCTGTATTTGTGATGGTTCGTTAATCTCATTAAACTTTCTTTATCTCTTCATTAAAATCTTTTTTGGCGATATTATTTATGTTTTCGTTCGAATCTTCTTTTTCTTTAAGTTTTAGCATGTATTTGCTTCTTTTCGACTGCTTTTGTCTTTGGAAGTCCTTTTTTCTTTTCTTTTATGTTTATTTCTTTTCGATATTTCTAATCTTACGTTCCCTTACTCGGGATCCTTTTTCTATTTTAGCGATGATGGAATGTTAGTTTCTTCTTGTTTTGATTTCTTCCTCTATTTTCAGATCAACGCAGGTTGTTTTCTTTTCTAGTTACTAATCTTTCAAGATTTTTGACGAAGCTCATCAGTGAAAAAAGTTGCAATTACATAATTTAGTACGTTGAATTCAGTTAGACAAAAGCCATTAATAAATACTTTAATTTTGTCTATTGCTTTAGTCTTTCGCAGAGTGATTTTTTTATTTTCTTATCCATTTAATTTTTAGTTTTCAGTGTTGATCGATCAGCCATCCCTCCTTCCTTTAGTTATCACAGTTTCTTAGGACCTATCTTTCATTTTTCTTTTTATTTAATACTTGATCAGTAATGTTGTTGTTTATGCCTTAGTTTGTCTCTGAAACTTCACCTATATCTTGCATTTCTGGCCCAGGATCTTCATTTTCAGAGCCTGATCCTTGCCTCGCTACGTCCTGTAGTGTGGGGTTCTCCTTGACTTTAACTTCAGTTAACTTCAGTTCTTGTCTACTACGCCTCTGATCAGTTGACTTCGTTATTCTATTCCAGTCAACATGTTTCGTTCCTTTTGACGCTTTTTTGTATTAGCATTTAAGGACCACTTTGAGAGATTAGGTCTTCGTGGATATTACCTAATACCTTGATTCGGGCGATTTTAATCCAGTAGCAAACTTTTAGATATCACCCTGGGTTCGAACTAATGGTTGCGGCCGTTTTTTTATTAACCCATATTCTCCCAAGCATGACCCCCTAACTTCTTTTATTACCAAAATTGGTGTAAATATCCGCCTCAGGCTAGAATAGATGTGTAAAAAGTTTGATTGCAATCTTTTGATGGGAAAGGTGTCTTTTAGCTATGTCTACTTTTGTAGACATTGGTAGGATCTGTTAGAAAAAGCAAGTGTGAAAACGCAATTGAAAACAACTCATTGTGTTTTACATTGATGATCTTTACATCTTTTCAAGCTATTTAAAATGCTACAATCATAAAATGAGACAGTCTAGAAGCCAATTCAGCTATTTTTGGATAAGTCATTTTTCATAATAGAGCTGAAAGCAAAGCTTGACATGCATGCTCTTCTTGCACTTATCGCACCTATTTCGGCAACTTCGTCGGCAGACAACACACTTTCTTACAGGACCAGACTCTGGATAGTGGCCAGTGTTGTCAGATCGCACTTCAATTGGAACGTCGTGAGAAGGACCAGATCTAGAATCAGCTGATGGTCGTGGGATGGCCCTCTTCACCATGATAGACACAACGTTGCGTCGAAATGATTTCTGGTCAATCGCAACATTGGATACTAAGCGATATAGACGCCAGGAAAAGACCATCAACAAGTTGAGTACATTCACAATTAATGGCCAATACCATTTCTTCCCCTTAACAATCGGTCTAAGATCAGACAGGGCACGGTCAACCAAATCTACTCCTCCCATTCCCCTGTTATAAGCTTTTACTACAGCAGGCTGGGATACAGATGTCTTGCCTTTACCTTTTACCTACCGTTTTGCTTCACCGAGAGGCTGCACACCTACAGCATTGCTGCATAATGTGACGACAGCATTGTCATTCCATCTTACTACTTCGATGTCTCCCTCTGAGCGGTAGTCAAATGAGCCACGTAGTAAACGTTTAATACTTTGAACGTCTTCGACTGGGCAGCCAGCCATTCTATTAGCTCGTAATTTGCCAGTCGCACGAAAACCTTCGTTCTTTAGATGCTTGATGAGATCATACGAAGTGAAAAAGTTGTCAAAAAATAAATGGTGTTCAGAAGAGTCACTGGAGACTGCTGCAGCAGTTTTGACGACTTACATTCCTAGTTGTTCCGTTTTAGAATAATTTCCAGAGGCACCTTCATAGGCGGATACATATTCCAAGTGATTGATTGTCGGCAGTATGCAAAACCGATTTTATTTCCTGGAATCTATTTCTGCTCATAGTTTCAGGAAATATATCGCAAACAAGGTCAGCTGCCTTGCTCCAGTAGTCAGCTTCAGCCAAGCGGATATTATATCCTGACAAGAAAATCAATCCTACAAAATTCGTCATCTCATCATTCGTCATTTATACTAATGATAAAACAATGTTATAGAAAATCCTGCAGCGTACCCACGTCAGTCAAGACAATTGCAACAAACTTCTTGATTTGAGCTTATCATTGTGCTATATTTGTAAAAGAATGCTTCTGTGGTTTCAAAATACTGTACCGATTCTCAATACACCAGCGTCCCCATCTATTTATACTGGAAAGCCCCTCGAAATTGATATTAATCATAACAATAGTCATATTAGTCAGAACACCATTTACATAACTAAGTGTTAAGTATTCCAAACTAGAATCGACAGGAAATATCAATACGAGTCTCAATTTTTTAATTTTTTTAAATTTTGAATATGCTAACACTTTCTACCAATGTCTACAATTGTAGACTTCAAAATTTATTGACATGAACTTTTTGTGTAACGTTCAATAACAAAATAAAAGTATGTTTATTAGACAGAATCACCCTTGTAAAGTGTAAATACAAACTTTAAAACCGTCTTTACTGCCAGCTACCTTGCCAACACAGAAAAGTGCAGAACGTGGTTGGCAGTTCAGATTTTTTTGAAAATTGGCACATTTCTTATGTCTTATACTGACACATAGTACCAAACTAAATATCAGTTTATAGTTCATCTTGCCTATCATCTACCCTAAAATAACGAGGGACATCATTTAATGCCAAATATGCTCCATGTGTCTATAAAACAAGCATTGGATTAAAAGTCTACTTTTGTAGACATTGGGAGAATTTGGGTTAAGGTATTGCCTTTCAGCAACCTAGGGATGCAGTTTAGTGCAATACCCTTTATTATTATTATTATTTATTATTATTATTATTATGGTTATTATTATCTTAATTAGTATTCCATTATTATTATTATTATTATTTTTATTATTATTAGAAATTAAAATACCTGGGACGTGGATTTGCGGTTAGTGCACATTGTAACCAAGAGGTACCGGAATGGATTATCTGAGCGAGATTAGTTTTTGAATCTTGCAAACAAAACGCTTTTTTTTGGTGCTTGAAGAGTATCTGGTTCTGAAATTATTCATTGCTCTAAAATAATCTGTCAGAAGGGCACCACCTTGGCCCAGGAAATGAAAAAAGGACGTTATAGCAAAAAAAAAAGACCAAAAGATAAAATATATAGGAGTATATAGGAATATAGGAGCAATATAGTATATAGGAGCAGGGCGCTAACAATAAAGTTTTAGTTGTTATTAGTTCCTAACCACTATACCTACTTTGGACATGCTTGTGTAGAATGTTATTATTTTCTAATTTTTTCATTTAGATCTGAGGATGAGAGTAATCTCGAAAATATTTATAAATAATTATAAAATCTGTCTGGTTTGATGTATGATTTATAAAAAGATAATAACCCTGGATAAAACGCCATTCTGATGCGCTGTTCTTTCAAAATGGACCAATAGTTCAAGAGTCATAACAGCCCCAATCTTTTTGATACAATCACATATACTAAAGATTGATAAGTGAAAACCTTCCTATGACTACTGCTTTTAGCGGGAAGGATTTTTTGTTCTATTCTCCAGAATGAGTCATCAAAAACTGCCACCTTTTCTTCTAGAACTAATTACTTAAGAGCTTTAATATATATTTTTTATTTTTCTAATGGAAGTTGTAACAACAATATACCCTATGCCATATTGAAGCGAAGTGAAAGTCTTGCTTCCTTAGCAAGTAGAAGTACTCTGAATGAGCTTATGGTAGGAAACGGACTTGAGATAGAAAGTCTACTTCGATTAGACATAACTGAAAAGAAAAGTTTTAAAAAATCACCTTGGTTTCTTAAACCGAAGGTAAAAACTGGTGTATAAAGTCATGCGTTTAGTGCGGTTTTATTTTCCGAATTTTGGTGAAAACAATGGCGCTTCTTTTTTACTGTGTTTAACAGGAAAGCTTAGGATTGATTAAATTTAGCGAACAAGTCTACCCGAGATAGAGCTATCAGATTTATATTTGTTTATGTTAGGCCATCTGCACTGTAAAGTACACAAAGGAACAACAATCAATATTTCTCATTGTGACAGCATTTTTTTCCCCAGGGACGTGCCTACCTGCACAAAATGGAAAACGATAAAGTGGAAATGCTTTTTTGGTTACAGCAAGAGCGGCGTAAAGAAATACTTGTTCCGTCAAATTCGAAACGCAAAGAAGGGCTGCAAACTATTGAATTACCTTCTGTTAACATTGAATCAGTTCTTTAAAAGAAATGAATTATTGTATATTGTATATTTGGTTGAAAGACGCTATTTGTATCAAAAGGATTTAATTGTTATTTATGTAAATGCTTGAATGTGACATTAATATTTCAGAAAAAGCAGTTTTGTTTTGGTTATTTTTGCAATGATTTTTGATTCTTTGTGTTATTTATTTCACCCTATTTTGAGGGGTGGGGTAGGGTTATATTTTATATGGTATGTGTATGTAAAGCTACCTATTTATTACATAAAGTACTCGGATATGTTGTGCCTAGTGTATGAGCTTCCGCGCCCACTTATATAGTAATTATTACTCGCATTGTTTCTTTATGACTCTTGAGAATTCCTACAGAGTCTTTTAGAGGAGTAAATATTCTTTAGATGTATTATGAAAAATAATTCCTTTTTCAAGATAAAAGGCAGCAAAAATAACACAAAATAACCCTGGTGGGTTCTTAACCAATTTGGTGTGTTAGTATTTATCATATGTACAAACATTGCAAAATAGCAAGAAAAAAATTTCAAAGGTACTTAAATATTATTTGAATTATAAATAGGTAATCTTTTAGAGAATAAGTAGATCATATTAGTTGCACAGAACCTATTTTTGTGTCGCTTTTATTCGCTGTGTTTCGTTATAATCGCGTCTTTTCTTTCAGTATTATACAGAAAATTGCTCGAATGTTTGGCTTTGATTAAAATGAACTTTAGTCGTATGAATTTTAGATATTGACAACCGTCTTTCTTTGATGAGACGTATTTACCTTCAAGTAACTGCTCTATGAAATTTCAACAACGACCTTAGAAGTCAAAGCTTGCTCTGAACCTATTAAAAGCCTATTAAGTTATTACTCCCAGAGGTTAAAAGAAAAGTTATATTTTCTCGGTTTACTGAAAAGGGGAAATCCTTTTTTGACAGATTCTGACGATATAAATACCCATGTGCAGATTATCAACAGAAGTTAAAAATGCATTCCCTTACCAAAACGATCTCATTCTTCAGCTTTTATGTCCACAATATCCTCATCATCCTTTTCCAGAATAACATTTTTACCACTTCAAGCCATTTTACCGTGTTCTGGCTTATTGTCCGTGACTCACACTCATAAAATAGCACTGGCCATAATTAACGCTTTAGCAAACGCTTCCTAACTTCAAAAACAAATTTCTTGCACACAATACATTTTCATATCCATAAACGCAAGCTTCGCCTGACCAATTGTAAATTTTATATCCATATCAAATCTCCCATCCGATGTTATCCAACTGCCTAAGTGTTTGGATCGATCTACTTGTACCATACTCAACCCGTTCATTCTCACACTACATTTCGGAAACTGAGACTTCTTACTGGCAATCATCTTATACAGTTCCTAACATAAAGTAACGATCTTGCTTTCCCTTATCACAGCAATCAACAATCTCGATAGCTTTCCCTCATTATTTGCAATCAATACTGCTGTCATCCGTTTACCTAATATAGTTTATTTCTTCCAGATAAACTCAACCACCCATCCTTTTTTACTATAGACTTCCTTACTATACAGCTTAAACAAGCCTCTACATCAATAACAATGCTCACAGATAGAGGAAAACTCTATCACCAAAGACTTGTACCAAGGGGTAAAGAACCTAACAAAGACGTTTAAGGCAAACACTGGTTCAGTCAAAGATAAATAAGGCCACGCTATCTGCAAAGGAATAAAGGTACGCGGGAGGTGGAAAGAATACTGCGAAAGCTTATATAAAAAGGGTAGCAATATACCAACCTCCAGCCTCGTGATGGAAGAAATGGAAAACGAACCAGCGGCACTACTGGAAGAAATTAGAGAAGCAATAAAGGAACTGAAGCAAGGAAAGAGCTCAGGAGATGACGAGTTCACTGCAGAGTTAATAAAGAACTCTGGAGAAAAAGGGATACTCATCTATCAGACATTGTACCAAGATTTAAGAAGAAAAGGAATGGCTTCAGGACTGGTTGGATTCGGAATTCATCCCTATACCGAAGAAAGAAGAGACATTACCGTGTTGTAACAACAGGACAATTGCAGTGATTAGCCACTGTAGCAAAACCATACTGAAAACCATTGCCAAAATTTAGAAAACAACGTTGTACTAAGAGGTTGCAGAAGAACATGCAGGCTTTCGACCAGGTAGAGGAACAGGAAGCGAAATCCTTAACTTGAATGTGGTGATAGAAAAAAGCAGAAAGAGAAACATGAATAAATACCTTTGTTTTATACTATTCAAAGGGTTTGCTATAGTGATGCATCATAGACTATGGCAGACATGAAGAGTATTGGAATATCTATACACATCATCCAATTACTGATGGAACTGTACAAAGATCAAAAAGCGAAAGTACGCACAAGATACGGGGATACTGAACAGTTCCTAAATAAAAAAGGGGCGAGACAGGGCTTTACTATTTCCCCAAACCTATTGAACATTTACTTGAAGTGCATAATGAGAGAAGCGCTGGAAGGCTTGCGTAATGCGCTGGAATCGTATTGGTAAACTATAAGATTTCAAGCATGAAGGAACATTTTCAGGAAGGAGAGACATTGAGCAGTTTGGACTTTAGTGAAACTTACTCTGTAACACAAAAATGGAAGATCTTGTCAGGACACTGGAGCCAGGAACAGTTGTAATATTTTATTTTCTGTTAACCTCTTAAGAAGGTTTACTCGATTTCTTGTTTACGTGAAAGTTTTTATTGTGTTCCGAAGAGTGCAAAAAATGTTCTTCCTTTCTTCACACACATATATATATATATATATATATATATATATATATATATATATATATATATATATATATATATATATATATATATATATTACCAAGTAGTTTTCTTTGAGACTCACTCCAAGGTTTCTTAAGTCGTTATTTTAGTCTTTTTGAATGTTAACTGTGTTTTTTGTTAGACAGGAAAATGACGCTATCATCAGCATATAGACGGACCTCACATTTGATAATTTGCTGTCATTTGTAAGCTGGGTAAACAAAATGGGTCTTAGGACTAAACCCTAGGTTAACCCACATAGTATAGTTTGATGTTTATAATAGCAGCTATCAAAATTTACAAATTGTTTAAGTTCAAAGAAGTAGCTCTCAAATCAGCTTAACTTAATCCCAGTGATGCCGAATGGGGACAGATTGGACAGAGGTCTGCCAAGGTAGACCGTAGCGAACGTTTTCTTATGTCGTTATATATAGCTTCATTTTGCAGACCTTTGACCATGTTCTTTTTAATCAAATGAGTAAAGTGGGTGACAACATGACAGATTGAAGTTCCTTTACGAAAACTGTATTGAATTGGTGAGAATAGTTTGTTTTCCTCAAAGTAGTTGTAACAGTTAGTGTTGTACAATCCTTCCAATCATTTTTGAAAATACTGGCAGCACATATATTGGTCTGCAGTTATCAATTAATGCTCTTGCCCCTTTTTTGTAGATTGATGTCTGTTTGAACATTTTGTCGAAATGGAAGAATAATCAGTTTGATAGACAAATGTTAGGTATTGAAAGCTGTCGGTTACACACCTAAATCAACATTGATATGGGTGAGATCACTGATCCTCAAGGAGTCCTCAGTTGCCACTTATGGCTCCAAGAAGCTGGTTGTGCAAGCCAGTAATCATACCCTGGGACCTCCACTCCACCGTGGTGCTAAACTATGTGAGGGGCCGGCCTTCTGGCTGGTAGCAGAAGCGACGTCTATCTTTTGTGCATATAGTCAGGACCGGCGGTAGGGATAGAAGAATTACAGAAATCAATAGCTTAAGCGGCGCAAACTGCAAGGCTTGTGTTATCCAGCATAGGCGCACATTGGCGCGTAAAGTATTTTATGGCTTGTTACCTCAAAAAGGCTTGTAGCCTACCGAGTATTAAACCATAGTTTGCAATTCCAATACAGTAAACAAATTAGCAACAGAAGAAGAAGAAGCAGTTTGAGGGGAGCTGCCCATCTGTAGTGAACCTCATTAACAGCTAAAGGGAAGAGGCTGTACCAGAGTGAATCAGATCAGTACACGATAACGAGCCCAAGGTTACCTATGATCAAGTATGATCAAGTTATTATTTTTCAGCAGTGATTGTAAAAGGCAGGTTTCTTATCCTGGATGTGTCAATAGAAATTATCATTTTGGCAACTCAATAAATGCAGCATAGGCTTTGTCATAGTCAAGGTTGTTCCTAAGGTAGCATCTCTATTTCGTAGTTCTTTTATTAAATGCACCTCGTTGTAGTGTGTAAGATTCCATTTTGTGATTTTTCTTGGCTGGAATCTTTTACTGTTATTTTACGAATTGCTCCAATGTGATCATGTCACTTATTTAGTTTCCATAAACTATAATGTTTGCTGTACGTTTTTTTTGTTTTAAAGCAATTATATCAATTAATGTGCTTCTGTTTTCAGTTATTTGTGTAGTAGGTTTTAGTCATTGTTTGATCCATTATGTTTAATTGTTTCTTTATTGGGGTTTTTTATTTTTGTCGTTCACGTAATCATAGTTTATGTCTACCAGGAGGATGGCGTCACAACAGCATTTTTTTCTATCACAACATGCCATTATGTATTGTTACAAAGTTTTCTGTTGTGTATTTAGATGAACCAGCAGGTCTGTATGTAAAACGTAAAAATGATTTGGATTTGAGTACCTGCACTTCTACCCAACTTGATTCTAAATCATTGTTTTCGAGGTCTGTTCTTTTAACATACTCATCCGCACTTCTTATGTAAAATCAAACCACTCCTCCAGGCCCAGTGGCTTTATAGTTCCCCATAAACGTGAACCTGTCTATAGCGATTTCTGTGTTGTATATATTTTCATATAAGTGGGTTTCTGTAAGACCGAATCAATTGATATTTTTATCGCTTTGTAGATCTATTCATGTCTTGACAGGAGCTTTAATCGTCACTTCAAGATCGGCATCCATTTCTGCAAAGGTAAACCCTTTGTTTTATCATTTAAACAGACAATTTTGTCTTTAAGAAAGGCTGGTTCTTTAAACAAGTTGCGAATATTGAGTACACATGTTGAAGTTGGCTTTGAAGAAAGGTCGGTTGGAAGGTGAACAGTACTTACAGAATACCATTGTATAGAGTTGGTCTACTGCCTGATTGTGCTGACTCTATTGACCACATAATTGAAAATGCATCATGAAGTATTGTTTATGTAACAAAGAAAAACTCTGCTGTCAGGGTAGAGAACCATTTCTTGGAGTTGGACATTGGTCTCTTTGTTAATTTTCTGCGATATTTTTATTGGCAAAACTGCAGCACAGAGCTTCAATTGCGCAATGATGTGTGCTACCTTAGGAACAACCTTGACCATGACAAAGCCTATGCTGCATTTATTGAGTTGCCAAAATGATAATTTCTATTGACACATCCAGGATAAGAAACCTGCCTTTTACAATCACTGCTGAAAAATACTAACTTGATCATACCTTCTGTTAACAGTTGTAGACAAACCTCGCTCGACTTTTTTATTTTTAGGAACCTAGTACCTAGAGTGGGTCCTCTTTCAAGTTCCAGAAAATACTATTACTTTTCTAAATGCTTTTTTCCTTTAAAGATAGTTTCTCTTAGATCGTCAGCTATATCCTCTAAACCTTTAGCTTCCATTACTTTATGAAATATTCAATGATATCTTGTGCATAATAATATTGCTATCAACCCATATGGACATTGATTTTTGCAATAAATTCCTGAGTTGTTCTTGGCTACCAGAACTGATGAGTCCAAGCTGCCAACATCTTCACAATACTGGGTTTTTATCTGTAGCTGACTGCAATGGATAGTAAAGTTTTGCTTCAAAAGACATGAATATCCATTTGGTAATCCATTGGCTCCATTTTTAGGTCGTTGAAACAATTTTAATCTCAAGTAGTCATAATGATGGTCTCTGACGTGGCCCTTGAAGCAAAGGCATTGGATATCAACCATCAATACTCTTGGTTCTTTTGTGAAACGTAAAGAGAGGGAAAATAGTAAATTATTGAGGTGTTTTCGATCTAAGAAGACATTATTCAAGGAAAAAATTTGGTCTTGAATCATAGACAATTCTGTTATACTTTATCCGATGGATTTTTTTTCGAAAAACGCAGGCAGAGAAAATGTCTTCTGAATGTCTGTTGACAGCCCTAAGGAAATTAGAAGTCATTTACAGTCAATAAAAAATAAAAAATACAATGGTATATTTTTTTAGAAACCTCCTTAATCCAACTCTTGTGGTGATCGATAATTTTTTATGGAATAGAACCATAAAAAAACATAAATCCACTATATGGATGGAGTTGAGAAAGAAGGTTAAAAAAATAAAATGAAGCCAAGAGATACACATTGAACTTAAACATTAGATTTATATGGCAAAGAAAAGTACCCAAAAGCCAAAGAGTCCCACAAACTTTGCCCTCCGAAGTAAAATACTATAATTATAGAAATAGTTATTGCAATGAGTTTTAGTGATTAATGAAAAACCAACGCAACAGTCAATCATCAAAGTCATAAGAAAACAAGCATCTATATTTGTATAGCAAATGAAACAGGTGTCAATTTCCATGGGTCTTTAGTTCACTTTAATAAAAATTTAACAGAACAAAAATTTATGTGTTTAAAGTAACATACGTTTGTCCAAAATTTCCAAAGGGATCTTTTTCTATGTGAAAATGAAGGTATATAAGACCTTGCCTCTAGCAAGTAGGAAAAGGATTGACATTTGAAGTTGAAGAGTTTATTTTACACACATTTTAGATTTTAGTCCGCGTATTTGCTTGTAATTAGCATGTACGTAATTCTGTTTAAAAGGTCACAATTTTATGACGGACTTTTTTAGCTAATGCGGTTTACATTTACAAATATTTCAAATAAGGATAGAGATAAAATAAAGATTATGAAATGATTATCTGATTCCACTGGACTCATTTTCAACTGATTTGATTCTCTGCTTTTATTAGAAATGATATTAAGTTGGATTTTTCTTCTCCACTGCTCAGCTAAATCTGTTGTCAAAAATTTCAATGGTTTAAATATTTATTTTCTTTACAGTACAAGATAGGTGTTTAGTTCTACTCATATAGCATATGTAGTCCTACAGAACTATGTAGGACATGTAGAATGCTTTTAAGGTAGGTGCTTAGTGCTAATATAGGTGCTTAGTTCCACATCTGTAAGGCATGTAGTCCTACATATGTGGGCTATGTAGATGACACAGTACCAAGGTAAAAGCACAGAAATATTTATATTGTATCCTATCAGCCCCCTGCTTATCGGCTTTTTGACGTTCTCTTTGTTTCAGTTATTCATTTTAATATATTGAAATTTTCTTTATTATTCTCCTTCGCCTTGATCACATATTTAAATGTGTTGTATTCATTTCAATAAGGTTCATTTTGCTGTCCGTTTTGATGACGTCGACGTTGATCAAAACGTCGATTTTAGTCACTTTTGCATCTGGATGGAAAGAGAGTCTTTATCATATTATTATTATTATTACTATTATTATTATTATTATTATTATTATTATTATTATTATGTTCAATGTTTCACTTCTCGACTTTATTTCTTGATGTCGGTAAATTAACTTGAAAGCAGGCAGCAACAAGCCACCAGAGGTTTCAAGTTTACTTTTCCAGTGTCTTACGAAGACAGTACCTTTCATAGGATACAGTGCTGTTTTTTGTACAACTTTTTAATTTTGGTGTTTTCATCGCAATCCTTCAAATGTGATTCCAGCTTCTTACTAACCATGCCCAATGCACCTATAACAACAGGAATCACTTTAACCTTCTTTAGCTTCCATAACCGTTCAATTTCATCCTTCAATGGTTGGTATTTCTCAATCTTTTCTGTTTCCTTCACGTTTGGCCTTTTGTCCTCAGGAATGGCGATGTATATTATTTTAGTTTCCTTTGTTCTTTTATTTATCATCACAATACCAGGCTTTCTAGCTTCGATGTGTTGGTCGCATTGTATCATCATGTCCCATAGCAGTTTGTGATCTTGATTTTCGCTACAATCATCTAGGTTATGGTTGTACCACTCGTTCGCCGGTTCCAAACCTGCCATACGACACATTGTCCAATGGACATTTCTTGCCACATTACCATGACGTCTTTTATATTCTCTCTGTGCTAACTTGGAATACTCACGTACGACATGGCTGACACTCTCGCCCCTCTCGAATCACATCCTTCATAAAGGTGACTCTGCTGTTTTTTCAATATGGCATTTCAAATAGTTCGTTTTTAGTGATTGCTCCTGAGCACTACAAATCAACGCCTCAGTGGTACTTTTCAAGTCTCCCTTATTCACCCCCAATTCTTATCCCAATCAACGGCTCCATTGCCTTCTAAGAATTGTCCATGCAATCTTTTCTCCTTCCTCTCTCTCATCATCTCAACCTTTCCCTCTTTCTTAAAAGCTTCTGGGTCTTTACATTCTTTTGGTTTGAAAAGACCTTGTTTAAAAAACCATCTGCAGCATTTCCTCTCTACTATTTAAAACGTACCATGTTAAATTTTTGGATTTAAGCTTTTATGCTTGGTCATTTTCTTGACCTCCTATCAACCTTTTCTAGTTTGTTTTTCGTTCAATGAATGATTCCTGCATCGTATCGCATAAGTGATACAGCCCAGGTGTTGATTGCTGTTACCTTATTTCGTCCGTGCAATTTTGATTTTAAAATTAGTGTAACCCTCCTAAGGTACTCTTTCCGGAAATATCCCGTTACTATATCCTCCGTAATCTTATCCGACTCAATAATACCAAGGTATTTGTAACATAATGATAACATTGTAATGTCAAAATAAAAATTCGTAAAGCGTTATTATTATTAATGCCTGGATGATCCTCGCTGGTGCGTGGTACAGGCTTCAAACCTGTAGTCGATTATCAGCTGGGGATTCTGGTATATGCTGGTTACTGTTAGTGATATATTACTGGTGACAAACCCCAGTTGCAATTACCCAGCTTTTTTCACAACTAAAATATCCGGTCTCCTGGCTTCGATATAATAATAACATTGTACTGTCAAAATAAAAATTCGTAAAGCGTTATTATTATTATGATGATGATGATGATTATTATTATTATCATCATCATTATTATTATTATCATTATTATTATCATCTTCATCATTATTATTATTATCATTATTATCATCGTTATTATTATTATTATTATTATTATTATTATTATTATTATTATTGATATTTAGAAATGCCTACACAGGATAATTTCCTCAGTCGTTAAGTTATAAACAAAAAAGGTAAGTACAATATATACACTGTTGTCCTGAAAGTCCTGTAGCAATTGCATACACATGCTTTAAAAGGGAGGTAAAAGTAAAAATGAAAATTATAAAAATAATTTAATTAGAATTAATTAAAAGTAATTTATTAAAAGTATAATAGTTTAAAGAAAATTGGTAAAACAATTTTGAAAAAATTCAAGTTGCCCGTAATGTTCTGTAAATTTTTCTAAATATTTCTTGTCTTAGTTCTGATTTTAAGTCAAACTAACGGTTGACTTAAGATCAGACCCAAGACACCTTGAAAGTAAAACGGTTGTCTTGCCACCTCTAACTTTGGTTAAGGTAATCTAATTAATGCACTGTTTTTATTTTCAGGTTTACTGTTGATTAGTTGGAGCTAGTCTTTAAATTTTTCGAAAATATTTTTTTGTTAAACAGCTGTTGACGAATGTTGCGACATGTATACGTTTAAAGTTTCACAAGTGTATTTGGGGAATTTATTATAATATTTTAAACGCTTTTTCACTCCTGGCAATCTGTTCTTTGATTGTTTTGAAACACTCCTGAAAGTATAATATAGACCATAAGTTAAGATGGACTGAATCATGACTTTGAAAATCAGGCTTATGTGTCTGCAACGATCAAAGATAGCTTTCTTTGTGGTGGTCTTTACATGTTTTGACGATTGAAGATTTGTAATTCAATTTCATCTCTAAATAGCTGTGAGATTTTGTATAGCTGATGGTCTAGAATTATAGTTCTTTCTATCAGTCGAGTGTTCAATTTGTTCAGTCTTTTGTTGGTTACAAAGTATCACTTCAGTTTTTCCTTGTTTTCTACTCAAAATCAGCTTATTTCCTGGAACCACATTGTCAAAGATTTAATTTTCTTTTGAATGGTTTTACTTAAATATAATATTACTGTATCATCAGTACAAGTATAAATGTTACTTCTCGAAAAGCTGGATTGATGTCGTTTATGTACAATAAAAATAAAAAGAGGTCATGTATCAAACCCTGTGGTACACCACAAAATATAGGCTCTGGTTAATAATTGATTTGATAACATAGACTTGTTGGTATAGAATGAGTAGATGATTAGTAATTTAGTCTCGAGATCGATGGTTCCATGGTCGAGGAGTTTATTGATGATTTCTGCATCATCTAAGGTAATGAAAAACCTTACCTAATACGTTATAAATGGCACCTGTAAAGATACTTGCGTCTGTTGCTTTTCATTTTACCACACCGATCCAAGTTTGGTACTGTTGATCTTTCGAAAATCAAACTCATTGCTAGATTATATTTATGTTTCTAAAGGTGATCGATTAATTGACAATACACACAATTAATGAGGATTTTAGGAAGTGCTGGTAAAACATTGATTGGTCGATGGTTATCAAAGTTAACGTATGCATCGTATTTGTAAATTGGTCCAGCTTCAGTGTTCTTCTGGAATCATCCCTCTTGTTAATGAGCAGTTAATGATGTGTGCCTGCGGTTTAGAAATAACATGTGTCTTTCAAAAATGATGATGGAATCTCAGCAAGGACAGCAGCATATTTTCGTATTAATTTTTTCAGAGATTAAAAAACCCATTTAACAGATAAACGTCTGAAAAAGAATTCCGGTTTGATTACGTCCAATTTTCAGGTTTATGACATTGTAATATTTTGTGACTAGAATAAAGTAATTTTCCTTAAATGATTTCCATCATTTTTATTTCGTTAAATTTCACTTTTGTTAAAGTCTTTTATTAAGTACTTTTATTAAAGCCTTTTTTGTGTTTGTAAATAAATCAGGTTCTTTCCCCCTACATTTTGAAACTCAGAAACACTGTTATTGTTTTTCTGTCCCTTTAATAAGGTGCATTTTGATCATAACTTTGTTTTTGTTCACCGTTTACAATTGGATAGAAAGGTTCTTTTAATAATAAGACTTACCTTGCCTTTAGTTTTATGTAATTTTGGAACCTAGGGGCATTGATTTTTTCCACAACGTTTATTTTCAGTAAAAGTACTACAATTCTTCTATATGTTTGTTTTCTCCTTTAACTGCGAGTAGTTTCCCTAAAAATATGGAATTCGTGATAACTCTGAGTACCCAAGGTAAGATCTTTGTCATGCAGTACAGCTTAAGTGAAGGAATTGTATCACAACGTATGATTAACCCATATCCGGAAAGTAGAAACGCAATTATTCCATTTGTTAAGAAAAAAATATTAAAAAATGTAATCCTTCCACTGTTTTCCGAATAGATGTACTTTTTATTTAATCAGAGTTTCATGTCTCACACTATCAAGATAATCTGACTTTCATTAGATTTTGAGACTTAGCTTAGTGAGCAGCTGCCATATGACCTCGTTGAGGAAACGAGTTTTCTGAAAATATTATTTCAACAGATTACTTTTTTTCTAAGACGATTTCGTGATATTTAATGATTAAGGAGAAATTCTTTTCATCGCGTTTAATAACAAGCAAATAAAAAAAACCAAAAGTGACTGTAGACCCTTGACAGAAACATACGAGTTAATTTTCAAGATCCCTTTGGGGATTGCAGTAACAACACTAAATAAAACAAGTTAGTCAAATCGTAGTGATTTACAGAAGTAAAATAGAATTTGCCTGCCTAATGGGTTGGTGAACTACTAATAATTAATGGCTAGGTCTTGCTGTCCTTGATTTTTTTAAACCGTATTTTCAATTTTGTTGGCTGTAGTGCTAAGTTAGAATGTTTTTCGATTGCTCTCAGGTTTCCTCCTGCCAATATTGCTTTTATCTAAGTTCATTTTTTCTAGTCACATGTAAAAATAATTGTTGTTGATGATAACATAACAATATTATTTAAGAAATCATGTTTATTATTATACAGTTGTAAATAAAACCTTAGAAACACCTTCACAATTTCTTGGACTTTGTTAATTTGGAATAGAAGATTAAATGACAGAAAAATCATTTAGAGGAATTAACTTTCCTGTAAATGACTGAAGTGGACAAACATCATAACCAATTATTCAATTATTGTCCATTTATTGGAATAAATTGCTAGAAATACCATTAGCAGCCTGTGACATCATCGTCAGAAAAAGCGTGAGAAAAAAAATTCATCTTCCAGGTCATAGGCCTATAAAAGTAGAAAAAAAAGTCTATAAAAGCTAACAAAAATAAGATAGTTACTATAAATGTGCCATCTAAATATAAGTAAGCAATACTTTACCCTAAAGCTTACTGAAGAAGCAAAATAATAAGAACCAAGGTATGACTGATAAAAACTGTGTTATAGTTGATGTCGGTACCCTGGTTTTTGGTGTGGAATAAATTCTTGAAGCATGAAAGACTTAATAAAAACTCCTCTTCCAAACTATTTTCCCTAGGATCCTCAAATATCACTAGACGAATTATTAGTGTACAGTTATAGGGTAACAATATTTATACACTAAAATTGGAAATTTCAAAATGTATAGAAAACTAAGTGCAAAAGATGTGATGCACCAATATGGTTTCAATGAAGTGGTATGGCTTTGATGAGGTAATTGCCATGTGGCTATTGCCATATGCCATGTGTCTTAGAAAGCTGACCTTAGTCTTACATTAGTCCACCAGTACAATCGTTAAGTCAAAGATAATTAATAACGACCAAATAAATTATCTGGTTGTTTTAACACTGTTGTAACACTGCATTCCTGAGATTGCAAATGATTGCTAGCCATTGTCTAAGAAATATGGAATTTCATTGGAAGTTCAGTCATATGTATAAATGAATACGACAGTGGGATTATTGTTTGAACACATTATATGAGAACATTTTATTAGAGACTATAGAGGTCTTTTTCAAATTAGCAAAATAAATACTTTTTTTAAGAAGTGATAAAATATATGTAAAATTGTATTAAACAAATTTGAGGAGTGTTGCAAGGAATGTTACATTTTTTTATTTGGATTAATCAATTTGATTTATCGAACAAAAGCGAGGGAAAGAAATTTTTAATTGTCATTAATAGCAACCATTCATTCTGTCATTAGAACAAGGTGACTTTCAAAATTGTTCTCCAATCAATAAAAGAGCCAACAAACGTTTATGGTAAAGGAATCAAAAGGCATCGAGGTCTCAAAAAGCATCAAAGAACATTTCATGCAATTACTACTTTTAGCAAAGATCTATCTTCAAATATAACACAAGAAATTGAAACAGATACGTCTCTAAAGTATGATATTATTTACACCGAGCAAATAAGTAATTTTCCTGAAACGGAAGTAAATAAAGGCATTAAAGTTCCAAGTCGGTATCCTACTGGAGGCTTTAAAGTACAATTTTTAAGAAAAGCTACTGCTGAATGGCATTTTAGATAGTCTTGACGAGGTATGTAAGCAGCTCTGAACAACATACAAACATTTCAAAAAAGAATATGCTTCCATCTAAAACAATGACAAGTGAATTAGTAATAAAGCGTCTTTACAACAGCAAAAACCAGCTAAAATAATCTCTGAAAATTGTGGGGTAAAAGTGGGCACTAATCCTACTCAAACATCAAAATTGTTGCAAATCACTTTTTTCATTCACTTCAGCCTCTCGCTCGTTTGATTTTATTCTTGGGTAATTCTAATTTGCCAAGACTTATGAGATTTGGTAACAACGGCCGAAACTTGTGGCATAACAATGCCACATTCAATGCACTTCTCTCATTGGCCTAGAAAATAAAGAACAACGCTCAATCACTCTGGTATGAAACAAGAGCTACCAAATGTCCTGGATTCCTCTTACAGCAGTATAAATGCAGTTCACACTTCATCCAAATTCCAAAATATTATTGGTGGTTGCCATGGATTTGTGATTTGTAGAATGCAATGTTATTTTATTGTATTAAGCAGCATGATGTCCAAAGCCCATCCTAATATTAATCTATATTTCAAATGGATACTAATTTTCAGTTTGTATGCATTAACATTAGGGCAAAATGAGGGATGCAAGCAGAAAGCCTCCTCGTGGTGCATCCCAGGAAACGTTGAGAATCAAACCCTCAGTCGGCCAATTTCTGCCAGACTCGCAACAATCGATAATCAACGCTACCCGTGACATACGATCAACATGCCTTCACACCAGAGTCAAAAACACGGATTCTTTTCAGAACCGGGACTGGCTGTCGTCTCCTTTAATATTGAAGGATATACAGACGTGAAGGCAGACATGCTTGGACTATCTATCAAAGACTATGACATCCCTCCAGGAGACACACCTCAAGAACACAAGCCGACGACCGGCCATGGCTGGAATGAAACTGATTGCTGAGATACGACACGAGAAGGGCAAAATGAGATAGAACACTAATTTTAGAAGTTATTTGACATGCAATCTTGCTCATTCGAATATGTTTCACATCTGAATTTAGTTTTTTGTATCCTGAATTAGTACAAAGTGACGTCTCAACTGTGCACCTTCCCAATATGTCGTTGCAATTCCGTCAGAGCTTTCGCTAATCAGTTGCAAAGGAATCATAGTTTAACAGTTATTCTCAGATCAGCAATCGAAAACGAGAGCAAAGATGGGGAAGTTGTCGAGAAGCCAAATATGCTTGAAAAGTGAAATGCCTTACAGATACTAAACAATTAGTGACACCTTGTAAAATGTTTAATAATAGTATCACGAAATTTTCTTTTGTAACCAGCTAAAAAATAAATGATTCTACTCCAATACAAAGACAAAGGGTTGTTTTTTAGTAGATATTAACAACTTCAATTATTTTTGTGTTTGCAGTTACTATGGAAATTTTGTGCATAGGCATTTTAAAAATTATATTTGTGTCTAACAGAAGACGAAATGCCTCTAAAACAAGATGAAAACTGATTTCTAATAGCTATTTTTTTTGTAAAACATATTGGTAGCTTTAAAGTCAAACTTTTTTCTGTCTATGTGGCGTTTACTATTAAGGCTACCGGAGCTGTAAAAATTTCTGGGATTAAGAATAGCTTATTAAATCATTTATTTTAAGGTAATTAAACAATTTTAAAACAAGGTTTTAATGAAATAAAATCAGTTTGAATAAATAACGGTCGATTTTTGCTCTAATTTGTTATGAATAGAAACAACTGTTGATTTGTTTTGGTTTGTTGTGATGACAGAACTACTTACACTTTTCTTAAAAAACTAAATTCTTTATTGACTACTAATTAACTTAAAAGTAAAAATATTCTAGGCTCCTCTAATATTTCATGTTCAGTGAAGTTGTCTACATTCTTAAATGATAGTGGATTGAACAATTTGCTTTTAAAAGTATGGGCGGGTGGGTCTGTTTGATACAGGCTCAATTCACGTTACGGTAGGAGAACCATATATATTTCTAGCAAATTTTAAGTAAACGATTCAGAGACCTTCCGTAACTTAGATTTGATAAGGTCGCCTTTCTTTCTAGCCACAACAACAGCTTTGCAAGTAACAAATTAAGTGTGATCGCGTATCAGTATGAATCTTTATTATTATTATTATTATTATTATTATTATTATTCTTATTGTTATTATTATTATTCAGTCATTTTCTTTTGATTTGATTTTTAAGATCAGGCACCGGGGTCAATACCAGTGACCTTGGGTGAATGAAATTGGAGCAATGCAATGTAAAAATAATTTTGTATTGTATCCTAATTGTATAAAAACAGTAAAAAAAATAACATTTACTGGACAGTTTACGAACCATTTTTTTCTACAGATATTTTATTTACTGTCAACTGTTATTTGATATAACAGTTGACAGTAAATAAAATATCTGTAGAAAAAAATGGTTATTTGAATAGAGAGCGCTTTTCTCAAAATATGTGCAGTACCATTAAGGACTATTTTCTGTACTTCGTTTAGTAATGGTTCTCCTGGAATTGTCTTAAGGTAATCAGTGGTCCCTTTCTTTATTTGGCCTAGGGCATCCAATACTACTGGGATTGTCTTTGTTTTCAGGTGCCACATCTTTTCAATCTCAATCTCCGGATCTTTGTATTTGGAAAATTTCACCTTAGCAGAAACATTCCTATCGGACGGTACACTCATATCAGTGAGTAAGCAGGTGTTATTTCTCTTGTCCGTGACAATAATATCTGGATGGTTTTCATGTATCGTCCGAACAGTATGGACTGGAAAGTCCCAGAGAATGGTGACATTTTTCCCTTCTGTGACTGGTTATGGATGGTGCTCATACCAGTTGCTTTTAGTTTCTATGGAGAAATGATTGAGAATTTTCTAAGTGGAGATATTGACCAACCCTTTCATGGCTGTTTTTATACTCGTTTAATGTCAAGACAGAGCAACCTGAGACAAGGTGGTGAGTCGTTTCTAGCTTTTCCTCGCAGAATCTACATATTTCGTCTGCTCCGCTGTGCAACACATTGGCCTGATAATTACGCGTGAAAAGACTTTGGTCCTGAACGGCAAGAATCAAGCCTTCCGTTTCCCTTTTCAGCCCGGAGCTCAGGGTTGATGTTTCATCTACATCAGCCTTTTTGCTTCGGACTGCGAACTATCCATGGAGGAGCTTTTCTTGCCACCCAGACTCCAATAGTTTCATACCATTGTTTTCCGCGGCTTTTTTTGTTTTTCGGGCTATTTCTGTGGGTTGTAGATGGTTGTTGTTTTCTTTATTTAGATCCAAGTCCCGCTGGTGAGAAAATTTAGCTGACTCTTTAAGAACTGAATGTAACTTTCTGAATTTTCATGTACATTAACCAGTTGCAGCATCCAATCATCGGTTTTATCCAGATATTCAGAGATACCTATAGTAGTTGTCTTGTATGGCAATTCAAGTTGTATCATGCCCCTACCTCCTTTATTTCTGGGGACGTAAAGACGATCAATATCGTATTTAGGGTGATGAATTCTGTGGCAGGTGAATTGCTTTCTAATTTTTTTGTCGAGATTTTTCAATTCGCTAAGATTCCAATTAATGACGTTAGAACTGTAATTTACCACTGGTACTGCAAGAGAGTTGATAGCAGTAATTTTGTTTTGAGAATTAAGTTCAATCTTCAATATCAATCTCACCCTAAGTAGGCATTCTTTTCTGATTTTTTCTTTCATCTTGGAATGTTGTATGCCCCCTCCTTCATTAACGCCTAAATTCTTATATGTTTCCTCCTGTTTTAATTCCTTGATTACTGACTCATCATCTAACACAACGTTGTCTGTACTTTCCAACTCTCCACGCTTAAAGATAGCTTTAGCGCACTTATCCAAACCAAATTCCATACCAATATCATCGCTAAATGCCTTTACTGTTTTTAACAGTCCTTCCAGCTTACCATCATTACAGGTATATAACTTCAGGTCATCCATGTAAAATAGACGATTTATCTTCTTATTACCGATTTTGTAGCCATGTTCTGAATCTCTCAAAATTTGAGAAAGAGGTATAAGTACTATACAGAATAAAAGAGGGGAGAGAGAGTCACCCTGGAAAATTCCACACCTTATGCGCATTCCATTAGCAGTCAAAATTCTGTTAGAGAGGGAGAGGGTAAGGTTAGTTTCCCATAGCATCATAGAATTTCTAAGAAAGTTGATAAGTACAGAGGAAACTTTGAAAGGTTCAAGACAACGTAGGATCCAGGAATGAGGAACACTATCAAAAGACTTTTTGTAATCTATCCAGGTAGTACTCAGGTGTTTTTCATTGGTTTTGGCATTCTCTAGTATCATTGTATTAATTAGCAAATCTTTACAACCATACGATCTTTCCGACAACCTTTCTGTTCAATTGAGAATATAGTGTGATCTTCCATGTGAGCATAAGTTCTTTCAGTGAGAATTGAGGTCAAGAGTTTGTAAGAGGTCGACAGGCAGCTAATTGGGCGGTAGTTACGTAGCAAGATATGTAGTACCTAGGCAAAATCATTTGCGTGTTGTTGTTGGGTCTGTCATGAGTTTGTTGAAGTTTATTGCTAGGTTTTAATGTGCTGAGTGTAGGGTGCCAAGCCAGAAGTTCGGGATTTGATCAATTCCTGGCGATTTCCACTTGTGAGCTTTCTTAAGAGCTCTCCGTACTTTGTCAACTTGTATGTCTTCCCATCCCTTTTCAGGGATATCATTTGTACTGTTTTCGAAATTATTCAAACATTCAGAGTTTTCATTATGCCCTTTCTCTTTTCCCAAAATATTTCTCCAGAATTCTCGTGCTTGTCCTTCTGACGATATTTCATCTACACTTATGTCTGACTTTCCTATTTCTCTGTAAAATTTTTTGGTGTCTGTTTCAAAGATTTTATTTTGTCTGTAGAATTTATTCCGTTTAATGTACCTTTGCACTCGCTGAGCCTTAACTTGTAGTTTTTGCTTTAGTTCTTTCTTAATTACTGGTATATGCTCTTTCGTTTCGATTTTATACCTTCGTAATACCTTTCTAGTATTACCAGATCTTATTTCCTTATCCTTTTGAAGTTCTTCTACCAAAGAGATTTCTTTTCTAAGATTTCCAATTTCTTTATCAATTTTTACTTGCCATTTAGGTGTACTTGCTTTTCGTATATTATTTTTCTTTCGTTTAGATGATGACTATTTGAAGTCATTAATCAGGGTCTTTGTAATCTACATGTAGTACGGCAATTCAAGAAGAAAGATTGATTACCAGATGTGGAGATTGAAGAAATGAAACGAAGGACTCATGGGCTAGATAATCTGAATGGCCCCAAAAGAGATAATTTTTAAGATATTGCTGAAAGAAATTAAGGGAGGATCCCAATATGTCAGAATAGGAGAGAAAAAGAAGAAATAGATCCTGCCCCACAAGAACTAGAACGAGTGAAAGAAGCGGATGGACGACTTACAAATGAGGAACTTGAAACTGCAGAAAACATAAAAAAGTGATAGATCTGATAGACCTAAATAGCCTTGATAAAAAAGATGCCTGGAAAATCACATAATGCAGCTGAGAAAAGACATTGAAAGAGTAGAAGTATTGAGAAATGGTTGAAAGACAAAAGACCGCTACAATGCATTAATGCAAAAGAAGTATTGGTTGAAGCACAAAAGATAAAAGCTAATGCTGGAAGAGTTAAAACAGTGGGCTCAAGCAAAAGCTGCAAAGCTCAAACGATTTAAGAACAGAAAAAATTCTCTCATTCTGTCCATATATTCTCCCCTCTTTGGTTCACTCAAAATACAACATTCAATAACAGTTACATTTAGATCACTCCGGTCAGTTTTACCTTCCCCCCTTCGACGTATTGTACCAGTAACAGAATTACGACCTGGACGACAATGCACAGTAATGAGATACTTGCTGAGGAAGAGGTCTTCATCTTTGTTTCCAACCTCATTTACGCCTTTGTGTGATTTATTAATATTTGACATTTTTACTCACTGGAGAGTTGTGGCGAAGGTTTTTAACAAGGTACCATCTCTTGGAGGGTTGCCAACTAAAGCAAAAGAGGTCCCCTTACCCAAGAGGCAGACTCGACCCTGCTGGATACAAAATCGGTATTTCAAGTTATTGGGGTAGACTGACAGGTGCTACAGTTTGCCAAAGGATAACCTAAAAGTAGTTGCTGCAAGAGTTGACCTCATTCACCCAGTTCTAAACTCGATAACCGGATGCAGTTTAGTGTCAATACTAAGGCCTAATTACTATTATTATGTTTGATGTGTTTTCTCACAAAGCTTTGGATCTCATTTGCTTCAGTTGTTATTGGTATGATCCCAGATAGCTACCTGCCATCTAAGAAATCTGTTGCCAATGATATTCCATTGCTTCTACTTTTGTCAACTGATCCTCTATGCATGATCGACACTTCACATTTTTTAATACCAAATTCAAATTTGATGTCATTACTAAATATTTGGACTGTAGAGATTAAACTGTCTATATCCCTTCCATTCTACCCGAACAATTTCAGATCTTCCATGAAAAGGAGGTGATTCACGTCTTCACCGGATTTAAGGGTGTGTTTTGCTTTAAGCTTTTGAAATGTCTGACTTAAAGGTATCATACATATGACAAAAAGCTATTTCCTTGAGAAATTCCTCTTTTAATGGTTTTTTTCTCTATTCTTATAGTCTTGAGGATTCAAGGAAATTTAAGTCTGCATTTTCGCATTCCTTATGACAGCATTTAACAGTGGCTCAGTTTGCTGCTCGACATACCAAGCAAGGTTGTTTTCTTCAGCTCTACGGCCTATTAACTCTCTTCCTCCTTTACTCCTTGAAACATACAGTCGATCTTTATCACATTTTGGAAGAAATTCGTTATTGATAGTCAGCATTTTTCTTGTTTTCCGTTCCATTCCATCGGACTACTTTACTCGCCAATCCAAAATTCCTGCACCATCTCTTAATAGCGAAACTAACGTCAGCCTTCTAAAATACTCCTGTTTGAAACATTCAATAACGTCTCTTTATATAATTCGGTCAAATTCCAAGACTCCAAGATATTTATATCCACTTTGATTACTTTGATTGTTTCTCCTGTTGGCAGTGATATTCAATTACTTCTACTTCTGTCAACTGATCCTCTATGCATGATCAACCCTCCACATTTTTTAATACCAAATTCCATTTTGGTGGCGTTACTAAATATTTGGACTGTAGAGATTAAACTGTCTATTTCCCTCTCATTCTTCCCGAAAAGGAGGTGATTCACATTTTCACCGGATTTAAGGGTGTATTTTGCTTTAACTTTTGGCAATGTTTGACTTAAAAGTATCATGCATATTACAAAAAGTAGGGGGGACAAGTTGACCCCTTGAAAAATACCTCTTTTTATGTTTACATTACCGAGAAACTCACTAGCATAAGTTATATTAACATTAACGTTCTTCAACGATTTCTGTAGAAACTCAATTATGTTATCCGCACCCTTTCCCATTTTTAATATTTCCAATATCCATGAGTGCCGAATCATATCGGAAGCCTTCTTGTCTATCCAGGCCTTTCCTAAATTGGTATGTCTCTTTTTGCAATCACTTATTACCATTTAATTAATAAGCAAATGGTCTTTCGTCCCCCTGCTTTTTTGTCTGCATTCTTTTTGCTCTGTGGAAATTTATTATTCATCTCTGGGAAATCGTACAACGAATTTGAGACTATACCTGTGAGGAATATGTGAGACTGTACTCACTAAGGTTAGTAGTTCTAACTTTAGACCTAACTCTGTACATGGTCTTTCATTTTCTTCCTGTCAACTCGTTTGAACTCGATAAGTTCTTCGTCTAGTTTATTACTTAAAACTTCAGTTTGTCCAAGGTTTCTTTATCCTCTTCTGACATATCATTCAAATTCTCAAGTTATCACATGGTCCACTTCAACCAGTTTAACTGCATTTTCAATCACTTCCTCACTTTCAATCAACCCTTCCATCAATCCAACTTCTTCTGCTTCAATTTCATCTCTCAGAACCCTTCTTTTAATCTCCTTCCTTTCAAGGTCTGAAAGCCAACCATTTAATCGAATTATTCTTACTTGGTCACACAATCTTTGTTCAATTACGTTAGGTTCTTGCCTTTCTTTCCATATGTTATGCATACGCTTTCTATATCCTTTAATAGGTCTTTTTTGTTCATCCATCGGTTTAATTGAAAAATAACACTCTATAACAGCAATGTTTAACTCTTTATTCCACCCCATTCTAGCAGTAATAGGATGACGACCGGGACCCCGCTGCTGTGCGACCATAACATGAAGCTCCAGCCCCATTCAGGCCGTTTTTAAAACTATTTTGTTTGCCTTTGCACTCAAAAGAGGTTGCGTTCTAAGGTGCACAGCCACCGGTATTTTTATCGTGACAACATCACATCTCATCACATCACATCACATCATCATCATCATCATTATCATTATTATCATTATTATTTTTTTACTTTATTATTTTTTTTGTCCCTGGTGAATGCTATCTAAATAACAAGCTACTACCTGCATTTATGAGTATCATACATGGTTTTCTTCTTCTTCCTTTCCTTAGTTGTTTTTAGTACTTTTCCTATGATCCCACCTGATTCAAGATGGTATTTTTTATGCAACAGCACAATTGGGCAACATATTTTCCGATTTGTTGTATCCAGGATTTAACTTTTCCTGCAACTGTTCCAAGAGCTCCAGTTGGTATGGGTACGGTGGTTACTTCTTCATGCTCCAGATTCTTGCAAGTTTATATCTGACTTCGATGTAGTTAGATAATTTCTCTTTTTCTTTCATTATTATATGAGAGGTAAACTTGCACGATGGATAAATAATAAGGCATGTTTTATTTACTTAATATCTATGACAACGATGGTTACCTTCTTCATGCTCCAGATTCTTGCAATATTTTATTTTAATTCGATATAGTTGAGTAATTTCTCTTTTTCTTTCATTGCTATACACAGTCAAGGGGAAATGATGGATAAAATTAATAACGAGGTATGTTTTATTTACTGTCTCTATCACAGTTATATAGGTCTTGTTGTGATGCATTTTTGATGGAAAAATCCTACGAATTTTTACAAGAATCCAACTTTAATAACTTCTCTGCATAGTGATTGTACCCAATATTACTCCTTTCGAAGCCTAATTTTTCTCATGGCTTCCAAGCTCAAGCCACTTGGTTTTGTCTCCATTTTTTGTATTCCTTCTGCGCCAACCTTGGACACTCTATTACTATATGCGCAAATGTTGCATCAAATTTATCACATATTCGACACCGTGACGATACGTCTTATTTATGGATATGATTGCGAATGTGCATATGGCCTGATCCTCTATAGCAACAATTGTACTCTTAGTCTCCTTTTTCCAGAAGGGTCTACTTTAACAAATCCCATAATCTTCTACTTCAGACTTTATTCCACTTCTCCTTCTTCTTCTTCTTATTATTATTATTATTATTATTATTATTATTATTTTATTATTATTATTATTATTATCATTATTATTGAGTGGTGGAGCAATGACAGCCAACAAAGGACTCAGGGGTAGAAACCCCAGCAAACCCATCCGACTACCAGCCCGATAAGGGCAAACTGGGTGCATGCATCACATCCAAATGTGTGCGATATTGATGCTAATTAGAACACCACATGACCTTGAAGGTGGGGCCTGTTTAGGTTTCCCAGTTTAGGTGACCCATTCTGCTTAAAACGTGTCTCCGTACCGAGGCTTCACCTAAGACCTTAGGACTAAGTAACAAAGCAAGAACTCGGTACTCAGCCCTTCAGAACGAGATATCCACGCTCACGACACCTAGGTATGATGCTCCCCCACTACTCCCGCCCGTTGAACAGAAATGCGTGATGTATCAGCCCTTTCGGGACATGCATAACCGGTTAAGGTCAGGAAACTGACTGGCAAGTCTGCGGTTTGAGCGGGAATGTTTGATCCAGCTCATTTATAATTACCAGGCAAAACTAGTTCATGTACCCCACCAATCAATTAAGATCATAGGTCATATGTCTTACAACGCTACGCCACTTGCTGACAGCAATAGTCAGTGCCTGGTGCAATTATTAGGGCAATTTGACTACACAGGGCAGGGGGGTCAATGTCCCTTTCCAGCAGTACTAGGCAGTACTAAGTTAGGCCGGCCAATTAAGGCAAGTTCAACTTTTCCCACTGTTCCCGCCAGGTTTACCCAGCTCGATTAGGGCAGAGGCATTGCTCCCTGAGGAATTGCCAGGCGACCTGCTGGCCTGGGCACTTTCCGTCTACCCTATTATTATTATTATTATTATTATTATTATTATTATTATTCTTATTATTAATTTTTTCATTTCGCCTATAAAGGATACCACGTGTTACGGAAGAGAAATCAGTTTCTGTTTTAAATACACCTTCTGTTAAAAATCACAGAATGGAAAAAAATTAGAAATATATCAAAGGCTAAGGTCCCAATACGTGTTTTAAAAGTACGTATCTAAAAACCCTCAAACCTTTTTTGATTTTAAAACCCTAAAAGGTATTTATTTTCTATGTATTTATTTTTTAAGTTGATATATAACTGTACATAGATAACTAAATCTTTTGATTTTATTCTAACTTCTTCCTTCCAGATTCAGTTCGAAATTTAGGAAGCTTCAGCATCGAATTATTGCCACGTGTATCGTTCACACGATTCATTCAACAAAGTAGCAGGAGATGCCATCTAAATTAATACTAAGTAAATGATTGAAAATACCAATCCAAATTTGCCGTCATGTTATTTCGGAAGTGAAGGATGCTGACGGGTTTTTTTACCGTAGTACGTTGAGCTCCCGCTTGAAGTCTGCAGTTTCATTTACATTGTTGTAATTGTCTTGTATTATTATAAAGTTTCATTTGAAGTCACTCCTAAGTATTCATTAGTATTCATCATGATGTTATCAGCTATTCTTGTCTTCGGTCTTCCTCTTCTTCTATTTCCTTCTACCATTTATGCTAATATATCTTGTCAATACCTGTACTTCTTGCAATGTGACCAATAAATGTTAGTTTCCTTTTGCAAATGGAGCTCCAAAGTGTTGATACACAAAACCTTTCCTAAAATCCATGCGTTTGTTTTCTTTTCAGTCCAACTGATTCTTAAAATCCTCTTGTAACACCAAATCTCAAACGTTTTTAGTCTTTTTTCATCAGTCTTTTTTATAGCTGAGCATTCACAACCGTATGTTGTATGTTGCAATTAAAACACAAGAGTTGATAGTATTCCTAGTTTTGATTTAAGGGGGATTAACCTCTCCTTTCAGGTATTAGTGAGACTGATTACAGCATTTTTTGCAATAGCAATTCTTTTTCTTATTTCTTTGGTATCAGTACAATTGTCAGTGGTCGTTGCTCCTAAATAAGTCCTAGGTAATGACCTCAAACTGCATCCTGAGGTCTTCCCTGACCAAGAAGTAGCATCCCATTGTTCCCGTACCAGGGTCATGGTAAAACTGTCAGCAGCAGGACAGTGGATTTGGTAGAAGACGTTTAACAGTGCAACTGTTACCTCCGGCAGATACAAATAAACCTAGTTAGATGGTACTGCGATTGAAGAAAGATCCTTGGAGCTTCTACTTTTCTCATTTCAGCTTCTGACTACACACCCAAATGAAAAGTATTCATACACCTTGACTTTTAATATGAGAAAAAAACTTAAGCTTGACTTTGCATTCTAATTTAATTTACTTAGATTTTGCTTGTACCATACCCCAAGAATTCTGTTTTATCTATGTTTAGATTTAGAATTGGATTATTTTCATGGAACCTAACTGCAGCTTTGTGACATTCATATTCAAAGATATTTTGAATAGGTTCTGAGTATTTTGATGACCTGTAAATAACTACATAGCAAGCATAAAGTATGATTTGGCATTTTTCAAATGCCAGATGTATATTGTTGATTAGAGCGATGAACAGCAAAGGCTCCAGTATTAAGCTTTGTAGAACTCTAAATTTAGGAGTATTATATCTGTGTGTGTTATGGATTTTAATACAGTTTGTTTTTTAAGGTCATTTTTCCCCTGTAACTGGGGCTCAAACAGTGTCCTTCAAAGGGTTTTTCTTGGCCAGATGCCCTTCCTGACGCCAACCATTGGCTTTTTCTTTTGTTAATTTTCAAAGTTCTGTTCGCCTGCTCGGCCAATCGAAACCGTAAATTTTGGTTACGGTGCAACTGCACTAACCATTAAGCCACGGCTCCTCGTGGATTTTAATATAGTGATTTTGATAAAACAGGAAGGTAGTAAACAGGTTATTCAATGCTATACCAGAGAACGTTGGGGAGACAGCTGTAATAAACAGCATCAAAGACCTTTTTTAAGTCCATGGAATCCGTTCCTGTAATTCTTGTCCATGGTCTCTCTGATATAGTCAACAAACCAAATAAAACCTAACTGGTAGAACAACGTTTACTGAAGTTATTTTGATAATAACAGAGATGCACTTTTTTCAAGGTAATTTGTGAATGTATCTGTGTGAGTATAATCACGTGGTCAAAATTTGAAGTTTATATCATGTTTGAATGAGAAACCAGAAACAATCAATTCCTTTCTGAGTCACAAGAGTTGTCATTCAAAGTTGGCACTTTTAATCTTAACTGTATATATACACACTCAATCTGCAGACAGTACCGTTTCACCCTTTGTGGGCTCATCGGTGCAGCACAGAGCTTCTGAGACATAACTCTCTGACCATATTGCCGGAGCAAACACAGGTTAAAGAGTTATTGTGGGTTCCTGTATATAAATATATATATATATATATATATATATATATATATGTGTGTGTGTGTGTGTGTGTGTCTTTCTGTGTGATAGAGTGGTAAGTACACATAGCAGTTGTACTAAATTGTTAATAAAAGCGACCACTAGAGGGTGATACCCAGCACCGAGTCAAACCAAAATTAAAATACTATTATTTTTAAACGGCAGTGTTAAAATAACCATTACAAATATGCTCGTATGCACTGATAGTTGCTGTTTGGGTGCAGCTTATATGCACTTATGTACTTGCTGTTATAGTTAGTGATCCAAAAAGCACATTTGAAGTGTTGAGATATGATTACAATTATTATGTAATGATATTACAAAATTTGAAAATTCGATTACGCATATGACTAATCCAGATCCGCAAAAAAACCTTTTTGAAATGATATAATGGACCAAGCATTTTCAAAATCAGACAAAAATTGCCCTTTTTTCCTGCTTTCTATTCTAAATGCTAAACTCAGTTTACAACTGTTGCAGTTCCAACATTCAAACTAAACACAACAGTAGGGTTATACTATTTTGCTTCAGGTTGAATTAAGTCTAAATTACCCCAAGGTGTTTCCCAGTTCCTTCGACATTGAGTTAATCTTGCCCTAAAGTAGTCTCTCTGTTACAGTAAATGCAATTCTATATAAAACATATTGCTTAATCCCATCCTGTATGTTCAGATATCTCAACTCTCTAATGTATTTATTCCATCATTTATCCATCACTATAACCTAACACAAAAATAAACAAGAAAGAAAGTTTAATAGCTTTTAGTTGACTATTCACAACAAGAGTTAAAAAAAACCAAATTGGGCAGCAATAACTGTTCTGTGGTTTTCCATTTTATTGGCAGATTTTTCCAGAACATGAGTTATTTTAAGCAGCAATCGATGCTTATCATCAAATCTAATACAGAGCTATCAACTGACCTTTTTAGTCTGCCTGCTTAACTTAAGGATATTTGCAATTAAATATTGATATTTAGCAGAAACACTCCACGTGTATCTTAATTTCACAAAAACAAAGATTTGCTGGAATATGACACGTGTCGTGATGTAAGTCTAGAGATCGCCGTTCTTACTTACAGTCCTAAAATTGGGAAATGGATCTCAATGAATAGAAATTTTTATACCTCCAAAACCTGCAAAATAGATTCTAACTACGGAAAAGTGAAATTTCAAGAAATTTTACAAGGAATTTGGCTGTAGTTAGCTAATTAAATTGGTAGTCTGTTTTAAATAATGACCAGTTTATTGAAACGACTGCTCCAAATATACGTCCCATTTATATTTGATATAATTTCTGTATTCTAATGACTGTAGTCGGTTTAGACTCTTTACTTGGCTGAATTGGTGCGGTAATTGATACTATTGTTGACAAAGGGGTCTCCAACAATTATACACCAATAAACCAATCACAAAATGTTTTCATTAAGGATGCTTTGTCTTAATCACAAGCACGATTAATTGTGCACCATAGTTGGAAAACATGATTGAATTTTTTGGTAGTACCTTACATTGACAGAGGGTTTACGAGAAGAGAGAAGATGAATGCAATAAATTATTTAAAGGGATCAAAGATTTTAAACCGCACATATGAAATTTCAAACAGTACTTTTAATACTAACAACAGGGCCTTCGATCGACTCATTGTTTTTCAGAAATAATACGCTTTGTATCACAGGCAAAAGATCGCTCCTACTAGTCGTTTTCTTAGTGGATAATTGGCCTAGTTTAAAATCTTGCCAAAGATTTAATAAGTATGTGGTCAGCATGAGACTTGTTACTGTGGCATCGATTTAGCCTTCTTTAAAGGTTTTCATGCGGCCGTTAGTTTTTATGGATTTTTTCAAAATCGCATATTATTAATCGGCGCATTACGTCAGAAATAATAGCAAGTGGTCTACAAACCACAAATCAGCAAAATTTTAACTGAATACTGACCTTGACAAAATTATGAGGAACTTGCTGCCTGAAACTTTAAAGATTTTTCAGCCTAAATGATTGAAGTTCCGAGTGTTTGATGCTTAAAAGACACCAGTCAGCTTTTGTAAGGTAATTTAGCAGCACTATTACAACATAGAACAAAGGAAAGCAATTCAAAATCCGATATTGTTAAGCAAAAAAAATTATTAAAATGAAATTTAAGACTAATCAAACAGCTATACATTTGGATTGAAGTAAAATAAACTTATTTTGTATGTACAATCATGAGAAAGTTGGAAAACTTGAGCTTTGTCTACTTTTGGAAATCCGAATTGGGGGATTAAGAAAAGCATATCAGACAGGTGTTTTTTGCCAGTAATAGTGATAGTTTTAATGTTAAAACAGTTAATTGTGCCATTCAAGGCAGTTGAAATCGGTTTCTTTCACTTGGAGTTACCTGCACGCTCTAGCAACACTCACCTGGTAGATCAGAACCTTAATTTCTTCAAACAGAGCGAAAAGCAATCTTTGTACAGTAACTTAGCAGCAACAAGAGTTTTAATTCGTCAGAATGTCAAGAGAGGTCGTTCTTAAACAGTCTCTTTGTGTACTTTCTAAAAGAGTACTTTGTGTTTAACATATTTTTTAAGTACAAGTATGAAAAGAACAGGCTGGTCTAGCAGCGGCATGTGTATTAGCAAGATAAAACTCTTCACAGACCTTTTTCTAGAATGATCCACACAATCAAACACTGTAGATGATAATGTATGGAACATTGATGCTGCCAGATATTGTAAAAATGATTTCAAAAGAGCTTAACAGAGGAATTTGGTACTAAAAATAAATAACAGATCCAGACGTATTGTAGAATAATTAAGCACAACAGCCAATACGAGGATGGAAATAAGTTTGAAAGTAGCACCTGACAGATGTCCCAGACCTCCTATTGCAAGTCTACATCATTAAGCAACTTTTCATATCTTTTGGAACTTTCACTGAAATAATTTATCTATTAGATAAGCTTTCCAGAAAATTCTCTACATTTTTCTTTGATATTCGGTCCACCAAATATATAAACAGGAAACATTAAATAGAAAAGGCTAGTACAAAGAGGTGGTCTGAATTAACCAAAACCTGACGATAGACCTGCTGATAACTTGGCAAACAAGGTGACATTCACAGGGAGTTGAAAGAAAATGACTGTGATGTTACCCATGGTTTTTCGAAGAAATTAATGTACTAAAACTCCACATTTAGGATTGTTCTGAATTTAGTCTCAAAAACCAAGACAAGTTACTGACTAGCGAGTCTATTTTCATTCTAGAAAATATGAAACAATCACTGCTAACTGTTATCTTCCAGATTCAATCTTTTCCATCCTGTACCAAACGTCATTACATGTACATAGGGCGACGATCAGAAATATCCACCTGCGACATTCAGGACTTATTTATGTGGTACCAATGATTTCAGCTGTGGTGTAAAGTTGGACTTGGACGTTGTCAAGCCAGCTTTTTCTGGGCTCTCATTTTATTTCTACAAGCTGATCAGCTTCCTGACAGCTAAGATATAAGTATCCTCTTTGTTACGAAAGACCTACATACCGCTGCCATCTCTTATGGATAAGACCTAGCATTAGATGTGTTCCAGTAAAGAGCCAGATATTGCCGTGGGTGATACATTTGTACCAAGTGATATTGCAAATTTAACTAGACTAGAATGTTGTAAGAAATTCAGTCTTCTTTCTTGTGTGACAGCCATTTACTATGAGTTACACTACATTAACACAGGTGAAACACGAAACAATATGAAATTTGGTGTTTTAGAGACTATTATTGTGACTATTCTAAAGACTACATAATAATTAAAGATAATTTAAATCTAATTGTTATAACCACTGTTTTGTAGACAAAAATCCCCCATATCCACATTCATTTAATCGTTCACTGAAGGTACCATTTCAGGAATAGGAATATAAATGAAATAAATGTACCATATATTTCTTACGTTAATTATACGTTGGTGTTATGCAAAACTTACACAGGCCTTCCTCCATATGGTTGGGTGGTAATATCTCTCTTCCTCGCCCTTTGTTACCCAGCTTTAGCCGGTTACCCACTTACCGCTAGCTAAGCAAAGGTAGCTGGTTAAGTGAAACTGAAAAATCTGAAGTTAGAAATTGGAGTTCTAGTATTGGTATCTTTCGACCAATCCATCTCTACCAAAGTAGTGTTGAATTATTGTTTGTTAAAGTGCTAAATTATGGTTTTGAAAGACGGTTGTAAGAACACCTTTTTTGGAGTTAGTCGTCCAGATTTTAGCACCTCAGGATTGACTAATATTGAAATAAATATTATGACTCTTATTTATCTGGTAATAAAGCAATTTCAATCATCTGTGTAGTAAACGGTTGTATGATATAATAACCGAGTACTCAAGGGAGACAAGGTTTATTCACAAGATTCAGGTTCTAATGACAGAGTTTTGATCCTTTTCCGTCCCATGAGAACTCAAGAAATAAATCGAATCAAATAAAGTGTTTTCAGCCAACACAAATTTTACTAGGCGAAACTTTAGAACTCTTTTGACAAGGGCAGTTTTAATACTATTTCGTGGTCACTTTTGACTGGATGAGTCTCTGCTGAACTTATTACAAATTGTAGTTGGCCAGTTTAGGCTTGAGACGACATACTCGAATGATATTTTTAACCAATTTTGAAATGGTGTAGTAATTACTGTACACGAAGATGATACATTTAGTACTAATAAAACATACATTATAGTAATTACGCCTGGATTTAGGTTTGTACTTGGCATAGATTTTCAATAATCTGACTGAAGAGGGTTCAAGGTAGAGATCAAAGCTCGTAGCCAACATGTTTATCACGGGGGGCAAAATGCCACTTTAAGGGACAGATGGGTCATCTTGAAAAGGGATTTAATTAATGCTGAACAAAAAAACTTTATATTTTTAATGTTAACATTTTCAAAGGATGACAGAGAGTAGAAATAATAAAATGAATGAAAGAGTTTGAAAAAAGAAAGGATCGTCACAGAAGTAACTCTTAAAGATGCGAGGAGCAAAGTCTTTTATATGATTCTAAAGTTTTGATTTTAGTTTTCCTTTGGTTGGATGCAACAAACAAGTCCCAGGGTGCTGATACGACATCCTGATCGCTTGGAGAGGGTTTGAAGATAGTCCCCTCCAGTGTGTTATTCTGTGATGAGAAGCAAATAGTCTTATTTTGATCCTTGTTAACAACAAAAAAAAGAATTAAGTAAAAAAATCTCTTTCTTTCTGGCAAAAGATCAATTAAATTGAATCAGAGATTTCATATTAAAACACATTTTGAATAAATGTTTTTTATTTCAACTGCTTATTTGTTTGAAGTAAATAAAAGCATTTGAAACAATGATTTATTTAACTAATGAAATATGGAAACAGCTGTGCATTGACTAAATGAAAAGATACTTAACAGAATCCTAAACGTAAAATAGGTGATATTTTATGTAATGGTTAAATAGATTTTTAAAGTGTTTTTGCAGGAATGAAAGAACTACTTTACAATCTCCAAGTGCTTGTTATTATAACATTGACAAACCTCACATGCTTAACGCTAATTCCAAAAAAACAATAAACTATGAACCATTAACGCTGACCTGGCAAAGTGTAACTCATTCTTCACAAAAATAACTAGCTTCCAATTACTGTTTTCATAAAATATATAAGAATATCAACAAAGCAAGATGTTCTGCAGTGCAAGAAAACAATGTTATTATATTCTTTTAAAATCCGCACTTCCAGTTAGCACGTGGCTTTCTAATGGAAAACGTGATCAAAAGCATAGTTACTTAGAGGAACAAAATTAATTAAGATGACATGAATTGTCTGATACCACCGAGTGAATACAGTAGTGTCGGAGTGGTAGATCAGTAGCTTACCATGCTTGAGGCTCCTGGTTCAAGCCTCAGTCACGTTCCTTAAAATACTTCACGCAATACGTTTATTTGTTTCCGTGTCAGACTTCTGAGTTTATACTTATTTTCCAAGAAAACTTTGTAGGGCTAAGAAACCAATGCAAAGATTTGAAATGTATATTTGTATCTGTTTATCCCGTTGACAATAAAAAGTGCACAATGCAATCGTTGAGCATTTATACTTATCAATTAGACAAGATTTATACATGTAAATGAGTCTTTAGCAACTCAGAGTTACATGTTTATTATACTATCATCAGGCTACAAATGAACAAACCTTGGCTTAAAGTGTTTTTATATATGGAAGAAAAATGAAAAAAAGTCATCGTTTTGTAAGAAATAAATATAGACAGATAGCTGGTTTAATTCAACATGTGGACAATGGTATGCAATAAAAAAAATTAAAAAACCTATATGAATGGAATAACAGAGCTATATCTTTTACATTTAGAATTCCCATGTGTCAGTTTAGGTAAGATAAAAGGTATTTGTTTTGGTGGCCGCACTTGGAGATTAGCACTGTTTGCTAGTTCAGAAGTCCCTTAAGTCCGGATCTTATTATATAAGCTTTTTTAATAGACAAGAATCATACCTTCTTCTTCCATACTTATTAAGCCATGCATTGGAAGAGATACTCCTTTCCAACGTGTAATTGAATTTGTTGTCTTTTAACCCCCAAATATATTTAGAAAGATTAGTCGTCATGTGACGCTGTCTCCAGTTAAAACAGATTGCGCAGTAATATGTGAATATATTTTCCATTGATTCCGATCTTTCGTTACAATATTTAGTTGGTCTAAAGCCAGCTGTGACCAAACGTAAACGTTGTTTCGCCAGCGTTTGCACCGCCGCCCTCGTTTACTCTTTCCTTCTACCATCCCTTCTAGACATATATTAGAAATCCTGTTTCAGAACTTTTGATGTGGCCAAAGAGTTTTAGTACCTTGCTCTTGATTACTGAAGTGATTAGTGTCAGTGTTGTGATCTTGAGGAGTTTCTTAATTGGGATGTGATCAGTTTGTCTACTGCCAGTCATGAATATCATTATATGATTTTGAAATGTTTGCATTTTCAGTAACAGGGAAGTTGTTCAGTTAAGGAACTCCAAACCATAAAGTACAACTGGGAGTATGCAAATTTTATAAACGCAGGCTTTGATGTGATATGGTACTCTTTTTGAAGTCAATAACAGATTTTTCTTCCGAAAAGCCGCCCATCCTAACTTATTTTGTGTTTAACAGATGTTAATCCATCATTAGTGGAAGAGAGTTTATGCCCAAGGTAAACAAAATTGTGTACTTTTCTATGGTACTACATTTATTCTGAGATCAAGATTCCTGTGTGGTTCGGTTGTCATACATTTTGTTTTTTAAACGTTGATAAAAAGTCCGGTGTTTCCGTTGTAGCTCAGTTTCCTTCTGCAGCCCGACTTAAAAACAAGTAACGTTACTTTTTTCTCATCCAGCATAAAAAAAAAAGATCCAAAAGCTAAGGGGGGGGGGGGGAGGGGGGGGGGTAAAACCATCCC
>RDPX01000102.1:2048993-2062862 GCA_003991215.1 Morbakka virulenta
GGAGGGGGTTAAACCATCTCTGTAATTGAATTCTTTACGCTCGAAACAGGTTGCGGGGTTAAATAATATTCATCAAAGGAGCACTAAGGCGCCTCCTTCCCTCCGCTAGTCTGTGGGTGACCCTTGAGTAAGGTCTAGCATCCACTTACAACCCCCGATCAGGGTACTTGATGTCATGGCAGGCAGATGATGGATGATCTGATGAGCAGCTAGTTTGGAACTGATCAGCATTTCTATGTGTTAGGCAGAGGATACTTCATTAGTACAATGGCTAAGACAACCCACTCGTGTACAGAGCACTACCCCTATAGACAGTAATTGCAGCCACTAAAGGTACACTACTGCAAAGAATAATCATGGCAGAAAATCCAATCAGAATGAAGCATAAGAATGTCAACGGGGGTTGTGATTCAGATCCAAATCCCTCGTCCGGCAGGGATTGCTGTGAGCAGCAGGCAGCACAAGATCATCAACAAGCTACTGTCTGCAGAACAAACACAAAAAAAAACCCCTTAAAAATAGCTACTTGAAATCTAAGAACACTAAACCAAGATGGTAAGCTTGACAATGTTATCCAAGAAATGGATGGAATGAACCTTAACATCCTCGGTTTAGCTGAAGTTAGATGGAAAGGTACAGGATCAGTGATTGTTGACAATAAAACCATGATATGCGGGAATAATTGTTGATAAAGAATCATCAAATAGCCTAAAATGTTTTTGTCCCATTTCAGACCGTTTTGTCGTAGCAAAATTAGAAGCTGAACCTTTAGACTTAGGTGTTATTCAAGTGTATGCTCCAATCGCTGAAAGTGAAAATGGAGAGATAGAACAGTTCTGTGAAGATCTAAAAAAAGCTAAAAAATATTTGAAGTCACAGGACATCACGATAATAATGGGAGATTTTGCTAACGTAGGAGATAAAAGGATAGATGACGTAGTAAGACCCTGTGGTTAGGTACACAGATTGAACGTGGAAGAAAGTTAATTGAATGGTTTCCAGATGAATGAGTTTATTATCACTAATAGTTGGTTTGAAAACCACCCCAGAAACAAAATAGACTATATACTAATTCAGAAAAGATTCAGAAATGCTGTTAAGACATCAAAATCATTACTAGGTGCTGCTGTGAATCAGACTACATTCCAGTCATGTGCAACTTCAAAATAAAACTTAGGAAGCTTAAGAGGTCAAAAACCCAACTAAAGTTTCTAATTGAATTACTGAAAGCAGATGAACAACTTAAAGATCAAATCAATGCAACAATAAGAAACAGATACCATGCTCTTAGCAATATAACTGAAGTAGAGGAACTCTGGTCAAAGATAAAAGAATATATTCAAGAAGCTATGGAAGATAATGTCCCTAAGATAAGTAAGAAAAAAGACAAGAAATGGATGACGGAAGAAATCTTAGATTTGATGGTAGTAAAATGTAAAACAAAACAAGATGGGACAGAATATAAAAAACTCAACAAAGAGATAAAGAAGTAATGCAATGAAGAAAAAGAAAAGTGGATTAATGAACAATGTCAAGAAATAGAACAAAACCAAAACAGCAAATTTATGCAATCTAAAATAAATGACTTGACTGGCCGCAAACGTTATTGTAACAGCCCTGGCTACATAAAAGCTCAAAGTGGCACCATCCTCGAAGATCTTTGTAAATCTGTTTTCATAGCTTTGCCTAAAACTCCAGGGGCAACAGAATGAGACCTTNGGAAGAAATCTTAGATTTGATGGTAGTAAAATGTAAAACAAAACAAGATGGGACAGAATATAAAAAACTCAACAAAGAGATAAAGAAGTAATGCAATGAAGAAAAAGAAAAGTGGATTAATGAACAATGTCAAGAAATAGAACAAAACCAAAACAGCAAATTTATGCAATCTAAAATAAATGACTTGACTGGCCGCAAACGTTATTGTAACAGCCCTGGCTACATAAAAGCTCAAAGTGGCACCATCCTCGAAGATCTTTGTAAATCTGTTTTCATAGCTTTGCCTAAAACTCCAGGGGCAACAGAATGAGACCTTCATAGAACAATCAGTCTAATGAGTCACTTCACAAAAATTTTGGTTTTGTACCTGGCAAAGGAACAAGAAATGCTTACCTTATCAGTGCTCATGGAGAGATGTTTACAAGTAGAAAAAGACCTTCATCTATGCGTTATCGTTTACTCAAGGGTTTTTGAAAAAGTAAAACATGAAGAACTGCTTGTGTTGTTAAGAAACTTAGAGATAGGTGACAAGGATTTAAGAGTTATTAGAAATTTGTATTGGAGCCAAACAGCAGCAGTAAAAATAGATAGTGGGCTTAGTGAGTTTAAACCAATTAAAAGAGGAATTCGACAAGGATGTGTTATGTCACCCGATCTATTTAACTTGTACAGCGAAACAATTTTAAGGAATATAGAAGACTTTCAAGGACTGAAAGTAAACGTTGAAAATTTAAATAATCTCAGGTATGCAAATGACACGGTTTTAATGGTAGAATGTGAATATCAACTTCAAAATCTTTTAGATATTGTTGTTTTAGAAAGTGAAAAGTTAGGATTGACTCTAAATGTAAAGAAAACAGAGTGCATGGTAGTTTCCAAAAAATCTATGAACCCTAATTGCTGCCTAACCAGCAGAAGTAAAATGATACATTAAGTGACAAAATTTAAATGCCTAGGTTATCTGACAACATCATATGGTAGATGTACAACAGAAATAGGGAAAAGAATTGCAATGGCTAAAGATACTTTTCCAAAAATGAAAACAATACTAACAAACAGAAATATAAAACTACTACAAAAATCAGAGTTTTAAAGACATATGTATGGTCAATTCTTTTATATGGATGCGAGTGTTAGATAATTAACAAAGAAATGGAAAAGACATTAGAGGCAGCAGAGGTGTGGTTTATCAGAAAAATGATGAAAATATCATGGACAGGGAAAAGGTCAAATGAATCAATTTTTAAAGAAATTAATACAGAAAGGTCACTAATTAAGACTATAAGAAAAAGAGAACTGGAATTTCTAGGACACATATGTCGTCACAAAAGCTTAGAAAACCTTGTCCTCACAGAAAATCTTGATGGAAAACGTAGCAAAGGTCGGCAAAGGATAATATTTGTTGGAAGTCTGAACTCGTGGTTGTCAATGACAGGCAGCAAGTGCGACCTTCTAAGACAGACAGAGAACAGATCTGATTGTAGAGCCATGATTACCAATGTCTGTTCCAGACAAGGCACATGAAGAAGAAGAAGAAGATAATAAGTCCAAATTCAGCTGAATATTTAACTAAGCAGTCCAGAACTTTTTTCAGTTCTTCCCGAGAGTTATTTGTAATTGCAATGTCGTCTGCATAAGAGAGATTTGAAATTAGTCTGACAACGACAGTGAACCCTGAAATACACTCTGACTCAGCTTTCCATGTTACTGTGGCTATCATAACACAGCAATATCTCCTTGCTTGACTCCTTTCAGAATTTTAACTGGCCTGGTATTCCGATATCAGTTTTTATTTGTGCCGTGGAACCATCACATGTTAGTTTTAAGATGTTGATGTATCCTCTATTTATATTTGTTGTTTCAAGGATGTTCCACAGTTTTTCCAGTTTTATGCTATAGAAGGCCTTTTTGACATCAATGGATGCAATTTGCACAGGACTATAAGGCTCTTGTTCTATTGTTCTTCTTCCCTGTTGATATGCTGCCTGTGATGAGGGAAAAGAGGCATACAGGTCTTCCTTAAAACGAGTTGTAATTATGCCCATAAAAACTTTGTAAATGTGACTCAATAGGCTGATTTGGCGATAATTTTCACACCCCATCCTACTACTTTTCTTATAAACAACCACAATCACTGCTTGTTTGAACTTTTCTGGCATTTTTCTTGTTCTTAGTAGCTGGTTGTATAGGTGTAGGACAGATTTCACAAGGGGCTCTCTGCCTGCTTTTATGTATTCAGAAGATAAAGGACCTACTTTAGCAGTTTTCCCAAGTTTCAAATCGTGAATGGCATTTTCAACTTCACTGTATATTATTATTATTATTATTATTATTATTATTATTGACACTGGGTCATTCTGAGACCTGAGACTCATCAGTATCACTATCAGATGGGGTGTCATGATGCACTTCTTCATAAAATTCAACCCAGCGTTTTAAGATTTTGTCCTTATCGATTATCATGTTACCATTATTGTCTTTCAGTCCCCAACTGATATTATTTGTTTTGTTTTGTAGTGTTTTCAGGGCAGCATAAAATTGCTTGTGAAGTGGAAGCGAACTTACTTTATCAACTTCTTCTTGAATTTGTTTTGGCTTTTGTTTTGGCGGTTCGGTATTCAGCAGATTTATGCCCATGGTTTTTCATTACTTTATGTTTCTCTTTAATTGCTTCTTTTGTGTTTGTTGACATACATTGATCAGATTGGGTCTGTTGAGGTGACAGTATTTCTTTTGCTGTTTTCAATATTACAATTGTGATTTCATTAAAAATATCTTCTGGTTCTGATACTTCACCAAGGGTACTGAATCTGTTTGTAAGTTTAAGTTGAAATGGTATCCTGCCAGTAATGGTCAGTGTTTTAAAATTGAATTTTCTTGCATTTGACCTGTGCTTTGGCCAGGGAAAACATATTCTTATTTTAGTTCGTACCATTCTGTGATAATATATGTTAGGTACATGGAGAAATGTGCTGTCTAGAATGGATTGACGATAAGGCTTCTTTCTGGTGAGAATGAAGTCAATTTGATTTCGAGTTCTACAATTAGGTGAAATCCAATTATGAAGTGTTCTTTTACAAATTTAGTGTTTGTTATAAACAGGTTGTTTGTTGTACTGAATTCTGCTAATTGTTCACCTCTTTTATTAGCTTCACCAATAGTGAACTTACTAATTGATTCAGGGTAGTTGTTGTGTAGATTTCCTACTTTTCAGTTAAAGTCACCTATAACAAAGAGATGATCTATCTTTGGTACATTCTTAATTGTTGCTTCAATTTGATCATACAAGACACTGATATCTTCAACAGGATATGTTGATGTGGGAGAGTAGCATGGAATAAATGTAATTTTTGAAAATTTTGTTCTCATTGATAACACTGATAGTCTGTCGGTTATCGGTTGATAGTCAGTGATATGTTGAATATGAGACTTATTTATCAGAAACCCAACATGATTGGATCTGGATGTTTTGTTTCCAGAGAAGAAGTTTTTGTGTTCGGTGCTATTTAGTTGTTGAATTTTATTTTCTTTATCTTTTGTTTCTGAGAAGCCAATAACATCCCAATTGACGGTTTCAATCTCATGAAGCAATGTATCTAACGCATGTGTGTTCAAATCATTTATTGTACGAATGTTGTAGGTGCATGTGCTATAATCTTATTGGTCTTTTGTCTTCTTCTCTGACTTCTGTTCGCTCCTGTCATACCAGTCCGTGGCTACCGGTACGACCCCCTGGTCGTGTCTGTCACATCAGTCCGAGGCTGCTGTTGCACCGTCCTGATCGCATAGCGAGGATGAGGATGTCGCCCCCTCTGTACTCTTAATCTTTGGTTGTATTTCCATGATAGTTTTAATAGCATTACTACTTCCATGCTGGCTTATGACAAGCTGGAAGCAGGTGCTTTGTTTGTGGCACCATCACTGGAAGATTGCCTTTCAGGGCCAATGAATCCTCCTATCCAATTTGGTTTTATGTCAGAGTTTCCTTCTCTTAGATAGATTACCATTACTAGGGGGGTCTACGGCCAAGGCTAAGGAGACCCGATACTTCAAGGTCTCGAGGTAGGCTGACAGGTACTACACCTTGCCCAAGGATGACTTGGAGGTAGTTGTGGCCAAGGGTAACCTCATTCTGCCACGTCGAAACTCCACAACCGGATGCAGTTAATGTCAATGCCCAGGACCCAAGAGTAGTAGTTCAGTATTATTTTCATTCTTTTTTAATCTAAACGATTTCGTATGGTTGTTGTAATGGGCCTTAAATTTCCCTTCCTTTGCTCCATAGTAAACTCAATGGTTTTCGTTTTGTGGTGACTTCTGTCTTGTAGAAAAAGCAGGCTGTTAAGCACTTTCCATTCACTGGGTAACTTGGCATCGATGTGCAATTACATCAATGATTTGGTATTTGCTGTCTTTAAGCAAGTTTCGTTTTGTTGCTTGATTATATTTCTCGATATTCGGTGTACAACAATAGCTAAGCTTTAATGTGCTTGTATTTAGATTTAACTGAGAATGTGGTTTTTATTTAAATAATTTTTTACCAAAAGTTCGTTTTTACACTCTCATTGTAATGTGGGTTAAACGAGAAAAAGTTCCTTCTTTTGTATCTGACTTGTTGCACTTTATTTGTGTAAGTTAATGTTGTTTTTTACCACTTTCCTTCAAAGATGCTTCATATATTGATTTAGCTTTATTAAATTGCCTATAATCTTCGGAAGCTGTTTGGTAATAGGTAGCAAAAGGTGGATTTTGTTTTCAAGTATGGTGGATTCGTCGTCCTATATAAGCCAACATGCTCTTTTTGTCTAACGGACAATATCTTTTACAGCATATAGAGCCCCACATGTTCACTTATTTCTGCACCGTTAAAACTTTCCTTCGTAACATCAAACATAGGGTTTTTTTCTCAATTTATTTGAGGTAACGAAATGGTAGGAAATATCATAATATATTTACTTCTTCAACTAATGCATTTAAAAAAATGACCATCCCTGAATAACTGCTTTCAGAAGATCGCCCTGGGGTTAAGGACATTTGCAGATTATTGAGTTTGGACAAGAAGTGGAGAGGTTGATGTACTTTTTGTTTGGGAAAACANTATTTACTTCTTCAACTAATGCATTTAAAAAAATGACCATCCCTGAATAACTGCTTTCAGAAGATCGCCCTGGGGTTAAGGACATTTGCAGATTATTGAGTTTGGACAAGAAGTGGAGAGGTTGATGTACTTTTTGTTTGGGAAAACAAACCTTTTTCTACTATTTCTTCGCGCGCTGTTTGAAACCCTTTTATACTTCTTCTAGTAACAAATATCATTATATTTTACATATTGCTTCAACATTATTGGCCAGTATTTAAATCTACGGATTCTTTTATCTCAATTATTCTTGCTCCTTTCTGACAAGGTAGTAGGCAACCGCCTATCTCGGCCAGGAGTTACGAGAGCCAAAGAAAGTTTGAAATAAAAGAACGAAAGGAGATGATAATTAGCAGAGCATAATAAGAGTTGTCATAAAAGAAACGAAGTAATTCAGGGGGAGATACTTGATAAGTAAACAGCAATTTAGCAAATGGCTGGAGAGAAAGCGAGCGAGCTGCTAGCTTGATAGCAGTGGCCTCAGGAATGCGAGCCGGAAAAAGCAGCACAGACTTTATATCATGCGCCTCATAGCTCTATATATAACTCAAACATCTGTTGACAAAGTAACCTTGTTTAGCTCGAAGAGGTACATGGAGACAATTTGCTCAGGAGAAAAATAACAAAAATTGACAAATGTTAGCACAGTTTCTTTTTAATATAGTCGTAACATTACACAATTCTTTCTAAATTGGTAACAATATTCTGAAACTGGAGTAATTTTAATGGAAACTGATGACCCAAGTTCAAAATTTATTGTTGTGAAGTCCCCTTTATCAATGTGAATGCAAAAATATTAATGGGTTTCTTTGTAAAGTGATTTTTTAAAATTTATTTCATCTTCTAAAGAGCGCCTTGGTAAAAGCCCTATCTGCCAAACGAAAGGAGGACATTTGGATTTTCTATCACCAAAAAAACTCTGCTCTTAAACCGGTATCAAATGTTTTGTCTGTAACATAATTATAGTGCTGACTGAACGAAGTATATTATCTTGTTATGCCAACAATCACCAATACAAAATACGAAATTTCGTGTAGAAAAAATAACTGATATGCCATTTTTCTTGCAGTGCTTAATTTTGTAACTTTTTTTCTTCTAATATTCATTCTAATTTTTAGTTTCTTCATTCCTCATCACACAAAGCTTAGAACGTTTCAGTTTTTTCAGATCTTGTAGTGAGACAATGCTTAAAAATTCCCAAGCTACATTTAACAGTATAACCACATGGCAATGTCTTGCGGAATGACAGCTTAGAATCATTTTTATTCAAAATCAAATGCGAATTATAACTGGAATTACTCAATGTTGAAGCTTTTGTTAAACACATATTAGCAGAACAACTTGTTAATGAACAAAAATGAATGAAATTACTTAATTTATTATGTTGAGATTGAAAAATTAGTGTCAAGTCTATCTAAAGGCATCTTTGTAGATATCTCAGTTTACAATCAAGGAAAAAAGACAGAATTAGTTAAATTCATGTTATCAGCGACTTTAAAATTCCATGTCTGTAAACAACTGTTATCGAATAATAGAAAAAAAGTTTTTGTTGAAGATAAAACGTACTGTGTGAATTAATCAAAAATCAAGAATGTGAAAAAAGATTATCAACTGTGTCTCGTAGATTAATGGTTTGGCCACATTCTACAACGCTTGAAGATTTCCCCACGTGACCTCGGATATCTAGTGGATTTAATAGCAGCACATTGCAGATTTTCAGGTGTATAGACCACCATTTATGCCAGTTTGTTGAAAGCTGTTCTTTATTTGTTTTGGAAGCTACTATTTTGGTCAATCCTATTAAGGACGCTATTTTAATTAAACGACAAGTATTTGTTATTGGAATGTCACAGATTTGTGTAAGGGAATCAGATCTCCTCATTTCATCATCACTCATATTGCTTTTTTTACATTTTAAAGCAATCTATTCTCTGGAGTCAGTATTTCAAGGTACTATATAGGGATCAACACTTTGTTTATCAGACTGGAACGACAGCAATAGATGAATAATTTTTTTTACTCTATTCATTATTAATTTTTGCAATACATGTTAAAACACTATACTTAATCTTAGTAACATTATCATACTTTTTACCAACAAAACCCAGCTTCATAAACATTTAAAACAGACGTAAGATCAAATTCAGCTTGAGGATTTCGATCAGCTAGGATGAACACACTTTAATAAAATGAAACACTGAGCCTAGATTTTATCAGAAATTGAGATCCCCTGAATTTGAGATATCCTAAAATGATTAGAAAAAGAAAGCAATTTGAATTACTTACATCTCACTGACCAAAAGCATATTTTCAATAAACTTAATCTAAATTTGTTGATATAAAAATTTTTACTATCTTTGACTGAATGACATCTTGTAGTATAAGAACAAAGAGCTCTATATCTACCTGAATTTTATTTGTGTTTGTAACTGTGCTATAATTAAAGTTTACATCCTGTATAGTTGTGAAAGAGGAGTAATATAACGAATTGTATGTTTTGCTAAGTATTGATAAAGGCTTGATGCCTTGATCATTAATGCCATGATCTGGCATCTGAAAATGAGTAACAAGAGGATGATATTACTGCCCAACTGTATTGTTAAGTGCTGTCTTCATTTTTTTTGGTTTAACGTCATTTTTCCGAGTTACTTGAGCTCAGACGGTGGCCTTCAAAGAGACTTGGATTTGGCAATGAAGAATTTCATGGCCGAATGCTCTTCCTGACGCTAAGCAATGGATTTTTCTTTTTGTGAAGTTCCAAAGTCGTTCACTCTGGGAATCGATGCGGGAACCTCTTAGTTACGGTGCAGCTGTACTAACTATTAAGCAACGGTTCCTATTGGATACTGTCTTTATAACCGTGGGTAAAACTTCTTTTTACCAATACAAATCTCTTTCCTTGGAAAAATGTGTCAAGCAATCTCAGGTTGTGTTTCTATTCTTGTTGTAACCATTTTTTCTTGTACGAAACTTTTTGGTGATGATAGTACCAAGTATTGTTTTAACCACAAAAATTTTATTTTTTAAATGCAAACTGCGTTTCCGGAAGAAGGGTGTAAAGATCATCACTTCTAACACTAGTCAGGAAATCTTTTCTTTAATATTTAGGAAATAGACTTTTTATTTGGTTCCAATCAATTATTTGCTTTATTTAGTAGCCAAGAATATAATAACCTACAAAAAACCAACAATATATTGTTACAAAAACAATTTCGGTAGAGGATTGATGAACCAATATTAAAATTGCCTGACAAAATGCCTGCGAACTTCAAGTTTGAACTCCAAAACCAAATAACGCGTAAATTTTGAAAAGTTAAAAGAATCTAAGAGATTTTTAGTTCGTAACTGATAATTTAAATGTTGGTGGTTTTGTATCCTGTGGACAAAAGTTAACTATGAGTACCTGACTTCTCATATTGCAACTGGAAGAAAGGCAAAATAAAAGAGACCAAAAAACGTTAACTAATTGATTACTTACATTATCTATACGATAAGATTAGCTGATCATTTTATGTTGTGTTTTTCAGTTGGTTCTTGAATTCAAAATACAAATTTTCTTATGTTGCAAAATTTCATTGCAACGCTCTTTTACCTCTTTTCCCGATATATACAAATTGAAAATGCTAATTGGACTCAGCTGTCATAGTAGAGCTTCAAACATTTTGGTAAAAACAGAAAAAATAAAAGACGATTTTTTTTCAGGCGATTCTATATCTTAATTAAAGATTCATTTGGATATTAAGTATAGTTTATTAGTATCAGATAATTGGCATCTCTGTTGGCGAAAATAAAAAAAAAATATTGCAAGATTCAGTATCTACAGTATGTGAAACATTGGTTGTTAGTTAGTAGTTCTGACAGTATTAATCGCATTTAATTTTAATAGATTTCGAACAGTTAATTCTCAATAAAATAATAAAAATCAAACATTGAAATGTATGTCCCTTTTTTTTATTTTACAAACTAGCGAGCTTGAAAACATCGCTTTACAGATTTAAAAGTTGAAAAAAAATTAGAGTTCTTGACACGATAATCTAAGATCGAAAGAAATATCTTTGCTCGGCGATTAAAAATATCTACAGCATGAAACCTACTTTGAATAATTTAACCTACACGGATTGGGAAGAATATCTTTTTCTCAGAAGGTGGTTTCTTTGATCTTGGCCGACTTAATCGTTAACATCAGTAAGAGTCGGTTTAACTTTGGTGTCTAATTTTCAAGCTGGATGAGAAATTAGTTCCTTTTTGTCATTTTCCCATGGACAAGGAAGTTTACAAGGCAACAGTTTTATTCCTGTTTGAAGCTTAGTGCAAAATTTACTTTATCAAGAACGTTGTTTTTGATTCTAATGTCTAAAGTTTTCTTAACTTTATTAGTACACACAAATACATGCAAAGGATAACAATAACGTACACACACACACTTACACACACACATGTATATATATATATATATATATATATATATTTGTATGAACTTTGTTTTGGCAGTGAGAAATTTTTTGATTTCTTTGCCTGATGCCCTTCCTCTTTTTTTAGGCCACTCAGGAACGGAACAGGGATAATTTTGGTTACAGTGCAGCTACACTAGCCAGTAAGCCAAGGATAATATTTATGTACATATATTTAAAATATTTTATATATCTATCTATATATATAATAAACGCCTTCGGCTACTTCCCTTAAGGGGTCACCACATCGGATTAGACTTTTCCATTTTTTTCTGTCGCTTGCGTCCTCCTTTCTAGCACGTGCCTCTCTCATATCTTCCTCTATGAGGTCCAAGAACCTTCTCTTTGGTCTCCCTCTCCTTCGACGACCTGGCACTTCCATATTCAACATCCTGTTCCCTATGTAACCGTTCTCTCTCCTGCATATGTGTCAGAACCACCCTAGCCTAGACTCCCTCTGATTTTCCCTTATCCTCGTAAGGTGGGCTGTACCTCTTATATTTACATTTGGGATCATGTCTAGTCTTGTGACCCCCAAAGACCAACGTAGCATACGTAGCTCTGATACTTCTAGCTCAGCTTCATGCTTTTTTGTTGTTGCTACGGTTTCAGGTCCATACAGAATTGCTGGTCTTACTAGGAACTTGCTTATCTTTCCCTTCGCTACGGCACTTTGCTTTCTGTCGCACATTACTATTATTATTATTTTATTATATATATTTTATAAACTAAAATACAAAATTACTCTTTTTGCAACAATACCTGATACAGCTTTTCCATGGAAAAATGTACCAGAGAATCAGACGAGTCTTAATATTAAAAGATAAGAAAATTGAAAAGAGAAATAAGAAAGTATGTACGTAACAAATGAATTATGCAGTACAAATATCAATTACTGGTATTGGAAATTCTTAAGTGTTCATTTAATAGTAGAGTCTGTCAAAATGTTTTTAGAATTTAAATCTTTTCCTTATTCGAAGGACATTCTTATGACAGTGCATTGCTGTCTTGCGAGTGCAAAATTTACATCTATTTTTTTAAGTTTTATTGAAGCAAGTCTCTGAATCTTGCTTTTGTTCCTTGCCTGCTTTAAACGTAAGTTATTTTCTCTTGGTACTTATTCTTGAGACTAACAGCTGATAAATGGAAACACGTTTGTCTGAAATTTCACTATTTTAATGGCAATCAACAGAAGTGTTTTTGACAGCTTCGTATGTGAACGTTTGTTTTCCTTAAAGAAGTGAAGATAAGTATTTCAGGCTTATCTTTAGTAGTGACACTTTAGTACAAGTATCAGACGGTAGTTACGCTGAACAGAATCTCCTGTCCTTAAGGTCAAGGACATCATCAAGTATATGACAACTGTTAGAAATTACAATTGTATTATGAAGGAGGTATAGGACAAATTGCAAAAACGCATTATAATTTCTTTTATGTCTAAGATACATTTGCATCCTACTCTCTACGTCTAAATAGCATATAGGACGTGGAATAGTAGAAAGGTAAAAAGTACGTGTGCACTGAACAGTATTTGAACCTGTTCCTATGGCTACCACTCCCACTTGTTTTACCACCTAAGGTATTAGCTCTCGTTCTGAACAAGATCATTTTTACAACCATATATTTCTTTTACTTGAATACTCTGTTCTTCCCTCGAGTCTCCATTGTTGAAAAGTTCATCTCAATCACAAACATAGGACCAAGCATCTCACAGAAAAACAACTTGTCATCCAAGGTCATCAAATAATCTCAACATACAAGAAGGGCATTAAAATTGTGAAAGTAATGTAATACAAAAGCTGTGATAGCTATAGGTACTGGTTTAAATCCAGTTTGGCGCACATATACTTTTCAATTTCAACAAATCCAAATCCTCTTCATTGATGTCATGTTATTTTCGCAACTCTTTCTTCGTATTTTGGTATCACATTCAATGGAGAAGACTGAGGCTGATAGGTTAGTGCACTAAGCATCCAGAAGAAGTTGTGTTCAACTTTGTGCTTCAGATACGTGACAGAGAAATAAGGAGAATAGGACATTCAGCATGCAACTTTATTGAAACACTGAAGAGGGACATGTGACTAGAGATAGAGGAGCAGACTGATTGAGTGATTGAGTGATTGACTGATTAATCGATTGAACTATTGACTGATTGATCGATTGACCGATTGACCGATTGACCGATTGACCGATTGACCGATTGACCGATTGACCGATTGACCGATTGACCGATTGACCGATTGACCGATTGACCGATTGACCGATTGACTGATTGACGGTCAATAATTAATCCTTTAACTTAACATTTTTACTGGGTGTATCAAAGTCAGTAAAAAAACCCCAGCAAATTGAAGATCAAGAAAACGTTTTTCTGGACAAAATTGGATTTGAACAAATACTTCAAAATCACACAGGTCTGCTAACAGCTTTGATGTATACCTGAGATATCAGCAAATAAAATGTTTTCTATTGTAATTCAGTACTCTTCGATTAATTTGTATGACCTGGTTCTTCAAACGAACGTCAATAAATATATCTATATATATATATATATATATATAT
>RDPX01000102.1:2070336-2105336 GCA_003991215.1 Morbakka virulenta
TTTCTCTGTCTCTTGCCCTCCTCTCTCTCTCTCTCTCTCTCTCTCTCTCTCTCTCTCTCTCTCTGTCTGTCTTTCCTTCTTTCTGTCTCTGTACATCTAGTTGTCTATCTGCCCATCTACTTGTTTGTACATTTGGAAACGTCCTTGAATTCTATTTGTCAATGAACAGTGCTTCATCTCTGTTTAATGGAACGTTTAACTTCATACTACAAAGCAATAACTTTCTTACAATTTTTAGTCATAATATTCAACAAAAACAAGAAATACCAAATAATATTTGCGAGTAATGGTCTTGAAATACAGATAAAGGGAGCATCTATTTGCTCAATTAAGCCGATCACCTTGAAATAATCAGTTCTCATTAGCTTCCAGTTTTACATCTGTTTTGGAGAAAGAGATCAGAATACTAAATTGAGGAAATATTGTATCTTTTATCTCTGAAAGCAAATTAGAAGCAAATTATGTCCAACATGTTTGTCTTAATATGTTTAGTCATCTTCTTATTGCCTTATCTCTGTTAACTAATTGAAACAGTAAGCATAAAAAGAACTTTAACCCATTTACTAATTTTCTGGCTAGTGAGAACATATGCATTTCATACATTTTGTAAGAATTACAATTGTATAAATTCATGCAGTATCTGTTTATATCTATTTTTTAATAATTAATAATTTTCCTCATCAATCATCTGAGCTTTAAAAGTTAATATTAAAAAATAAATACAATTTTTGTTTTCTGTCGTGTAGGATTGCTTTCCGATTTTAAACTGTATTTTGAGAGTGCTCATCTTTGTGTTGATCTCGTTGGGTTCAACAACTTGGCCCTTCTCAAGCAGTAAAGTAAACAGTAATGGATACCACTATACAGTTGCAACAAAAATCTCAACTCGAGAAACAACGAGAACAAGAACATTTTTTCAATCAACAACTTCACCATGGCTGGCCATTGACCAGAGCCACAAACAAGTTAGAGAAGAACATTTTCCCTTCCATTTATTCATCCTTTTCTTGATTTATTATTACTAGATTTGTCAAGCTATTTTATTCACCCAATTTTTAACAGTAATCCTTTCCTTATTTATACATTCCCATTGTGTTTCTTGGTATTTTCCCTTAACTTTGTTTGTCATTAATTCATTCAGCGTATCTTATTTTTTCGTGCATCCGGTATTTATACTGTTTATTTTTGTTATGCTTAGGCAAATAAAATCCCTAACTGGGGAGGAGGTAACTCTGCAGACTAGAGATATTCTGTTTTCACTGCTCAGCCTTCACATCCTGTGTTGCTGATAAGGATACATAAAATACTAAGAACGGATATTGAAATGCCATCAAGATACTTGAAGAAATAACAACGATGTTTATCTTTTTTCACTGGTTGTCAAAAATTGATTCGTGGCTGATGTTAAGGTGTCAATAGTTTCCTGCTTACAAGGACATTGATTGACATATTTGCAAAACAACTAACATTATTTTTATAGGTATAGGAGCTTCATCATGTCATGAGTCGAAAGCTTTTTCGGAGGTAAGTTTCGAGAGATGCTTGTCCCATCGTCAGATTTAATAAAATCCTTTGAAGATAAAATACACGTCTGTGGGCAACAATCTAGTTTCCTTCTTCCTAATCCCTACGCCGTCTTGATTTTGACCAGAACAGGTTTGAAAATGGTATACGATTCTTAATAAGTCTTAATATGACACATGACACTGGCTAAATTACTTCATTCAGACACTTCCGTCCTGACTGGGACAGCTATTTCCCTTCTTCTAAATTCCGACGTTCTCTCTCTCTCTCTCTCTCTCTCTCTCTCTCTCTCTCTCTCTCTCTCTCTCTCTGCCTCTCTCTTTCTCTCTCTGTCTCTCTCTCTCTCTCTCTCTCTCTCTCTCTCTCTCTCTCTCTCTCTCTCTCTCTCTCTGTCTCTCTCTGTCTCTCTCTGTCTCTCTCTGTCTCTCTCACTGTCTCTCACTGTCTCTNCTCTCTGTCTCTCTCTGTCTCTCTGTCTCTCTGTCTCTCGGTCTCTCTGTCTTTCTGTCTCTCGGTCTCTCTGTCTTTCTGTCTCTCTCTGTCTCTGTCTCTGTCTGTCTCTGTCTGTCTGTCTGTCTGTCTCTCTCTCTCACCATCTCCCTCTCTGTCTGTCTGCCTCTCTGTCTCTGTCTCTCTCTCACTCTCACCATCTCCCTCTTTGTCTGTTTGTCTGTCTCTCTCTCTGTCCCTCTTTCTCTGTGTGTGTCTCTCTCACTCTCTCTGTAAATTTAAGTTACCTACCAACAGCGTCTGTTGTCTCTATTTTTAATGAAGTTTCCTTTTTTCACACAGCTATTTTTTTATAAACTGGGAGGAACCAAAACAAAATGAATAAGGATAAAAACAAGGATAATTTATTCTTTTACATGGACTAATTTTCCAATGCCTTGTTTAAAAGGTAAAATAAGCTTTGATTAAAGTTCCAGTACAAAACTAATCGAATTTGACATAATTTATTCTGATCACGTGAGAACATATTGGAATTATTTTAAGGTTGCAAGGAGAAATGTTTATCTGCATGATTCAGAAATTGTCTTTAGAATATATAAGACCACTCTAGGGAATGATTTGAAGATTTACGTACACATGTCTTCTTTTTTCCCTTCTTTTCAAACATGTTCTTAGTCTGAAATCCATTCCTGGTGAGAGTAACCCTTTGGTAGGTGAATTGACAATACAATGGAAAACATACCTTTCGCCCTATTTTTCAAGCATGGGATGTATTCATTATAGATGAATTGTTATCTGTCTCTTTAATGAATATGTCAATTAACAAGAGAAATGATAGCAGTAATAATAATATCAAAACCAAAATACGTAAACACCAACAACTTTGATTTGAAGTATTATAATTAAAGTGAAAAGGGACGAAGGAAAGATATTGATAAACGAGGAATAAGTTACAACGATCGCAAATGAAAGGCAAAAAAACCGTACCATAAGAAATCAAATCGATCATAAAAAAGGTCTTGAGTATGACGATGAACTGCATTCTGTTGTGGAGTTTCGACTGGGCGAATAAGGTTGCCCTTTGCCACAACTACCTCCAGTTCATTCTTGGGCAAGATGTATCACCTGTTAGACTACTCTGAGGCCTGCCTTGAAATACCGGGTTAACGTCCGCCACAGTTTAGTCTGTCCGCGAGGACTATTCGCCTTGACTCGAAATTCTAGGTAGCGACTTGCGCGTAATATCCGGCCTTTGGCAGAAATGTTAAAACGCAATCTTTATCAAACGGAAACCAAATGTAAATCATACTGCCTCGTTCCGTCGCGCGGGTCAACAAGGGACGTGTCTCTCAGGGCTAGGCCAGCCTGAGTTCAAAAAGTCTACAACTCTTCGCCAGCATGATCACTAGGAAGGGAGAAATCCCAGCTCTGACCCTGCTGGATCACTATCTAAGAACACTCGAAAGGTAAAAAGAAAAAGATGGACAAGAGAAAATTACAAGTACGTTTTCTTCTGCTTTTATTTTGTACTTGAAAATCCAGAGACAAATAACACTGAAGATACTTTTATGCTCTGGTGTAAGCGTAATAGTGATAGTGAAAAAATTGAAAATCTTAATACTAATAAGTTGGCAAATGTCAGAAGGTATAATATGCATGGAAAGAAACTAACCGATGTCGAACTTTCTCACATGAAAGAAAACGTTTTGAATGATATTAGAATGAATGTTTAAAGAAAACATGATTATGACACACAGAATGATACAGAGAATACTGATATTGATGTTGATATAGTTGATAGAGGTGGAGGTGAATTTATGGTCAGGAGGCTGGCGATAGAAATCAGAAGGTGGACAATGAAAGGTTGCAGGAACGGAATGATGAAGGGTTGCGGAAAGTAAATGCAGAAGAACTGGAGGCAATGAGTTCAAACTTATTTTAGGAATTTTCTCTAATACTGCACACGGATTTAAACGACAGAGACCCACTTCTTAAAATTTGTCGCTCTTTCAGATACAAACGGATCTTCAGGCTAGAAAATATTACACTACATCACATTTGTAACGAGCTTAGCTCAGATCTGACTACGATAAATCAATTTATTTATGCAACAGGTAAGGTACTTTAACAATAATGCGGTGTTAAGATGAAAAGCAAAAGAACTAACGCTAAGAAAATCAGTAAACCAAACTGGCAGGTGAAAATTAATAAGAAAATTGAGGAGTGCCGAAACGAAATCTCTATTTAAGAAGAAATGCAAAAGGATAAGTAATTAAGATCTGGAAAGGCTAAAAAAGTAGTAAGGATATAAAAAATTGAAAAAAAACACCAAATTACCACAATTAAGGAAGAGCAAAAACAAAAAGTCTAAGTTAAGGCCCAACGTTTACGCAGGTTCCTTGAATGCAATAAGGTCTACAGGCAAAAGAAAATATTTGAAACTGGTATCAAATGTTTTATCGTGAAATTGGTAAATCTGAGATATGTGTGGATGAACTACCACCGGAAGAAGAGTTTCGTAGTTTTTGGAATAACATCTCAGGAAATGGCAAAGGATTTAATGAAAATGCTGTATGGTTGGAACATGTACAAGATTAGACTAAAGACTTTCCCGAACAAACATGGGAGAACTTTACTGTTGAAGAAATTTTAAACGCTCTCAAGAAAATCTCACAAGTTGAAATCTCTGCTATTGAACAAATCCCCAACTTTTGGCTCAACATCCTCCTTGCAGCGCACTCGAAACTAACTCACGACTTTAACCGAATATTAACCGAACTAGACTCAACATTTGAATGGTTCTGTCTCGGGATAACTTACCTGCTTGCTGAAAATGATAATACTGGCAATCCTAAGAACTACCGACCCATAACGTGCCTGACAACATCCTATAAGTTGCTAACTTCTATTCTTATAGAGAGAACCTACAGTCACACGGAAGACATTAACAGCTTTTCGTTAAGCAAAAGGGTTGTCGGAAAGGCTCTTACGGCTGTAAAGACCAGCTATTGATCAATAAAATGATATTAGAAAACGCCAAGTCAAAGCATAAACATTTACGTACGGCATCATCTTCATCGTCATCACCATCATCATCATCATCATCATCATCTTGCGGCCTCAGACCAATTCACTATACCTTTCCAGTAAACCCTATCGATCATAGCTGTTACAAGTTCTTCCTTGGTGATGGCAGTGTCCCTGCATATGATGTCTGGAAAGGTGAGCTTCCGAGACCACTTGTGTGATGATGGGTGCCTCCATGAGAGAAATGACGACACAAGATAGACTATAGATAGATAGATAGATAGATACCATAGATAGACTATAAAAAGGCGTTTGATAGTGTCCCCCATCCTTGGATCTTACCTTGTTTAGAGCTGTTTAGAATTTCTCCCATTTTGATTAATTTTCTAAAAATGTCGATGAATTTATGGCAAACCAATCTTTTTCTTTCCCATTCTAATGGCACCTTGACGTCTCATGGAATGCAGATTAAGTGTGGAATTTTCGAGTGGGACTCTCATTCTCCGTTTTTATTTTGCATGGCACTAATAACCCTCTCCCAAATGTTAAACAACACTACATATGCATATAAGATCAATGATAAAATAATAAATCACCTTTTTTATATGGATGATTTGAAATTATATGTTCGAAATAATGATGAACTGGAAGGATTACAGAAAACAGTTAAGGCTTTTAGTGATGACTTTGGGATGGAGTTTGGGCTGAACAAATGTGATAAAGCAAGTTTTCAGAGGAGAAAATTTGTGAGTACACATAATGTTATACTGACGATGAGTCTGTAATTAAGGAACTGGATCAGGAAGGGACTTACAAATATCTCTGTATTAACGAAGAAGACGGCATACGAGATGCACAAATGAAAGAGAAAATCAAAAAAGAGTATATTGGGAGGGTGAGATCGATTTCAAAGACAGAACTACATTCTAAAAACAAAAAAACTGCAATCAATTATTCAGCTATACCAGTTGTAACTTATAGCTTCAACGTGATAAATTGGAATCTTTCTTAGTTAAGCAGGCTATATATTAAAATTTGAAAACAATTTACATATAATTAAATGTCTGTATTAAGTAGAGAAAAAGGAGGGAGAAGTATGATACAATTAGAACGTTCCTATAAAACCTTTATTACTAGTCTGTCACAAAATCAAGACAACGCAGTTGATTGGATGTTACAATTGGTTATCATAGCAAAAATACTAAGATATTTCACTCTGTTGTCAAATAAGCAAATATCCCTTCATGTAAATAGCAAGACGATGTAGAAACCGATAACACCTTATCACCAATTTTAATAGCACGAAAAATGAAGGAAAAAACAAAAAAATCTGGTATGAAGGAGACTGAAAATCAATGGTGTGGAAAACCTCTCCACGCACTGCTTGTAGTTCGTTGCATGAATGCTGATGTAGATGAAAAGGCAACCCATCGGTGGCTAAGTAGCTCCGGACTGAAAGGGGGAACAGAAAGTTTTATTGTGGCTGCCAAAGACCAAAGCACCGTCACACGCAACCATCAGCTAATGTTTTACACAACGGAGCTGACTTCAATTGTCGGTTCTGCGAGGAAAAGGTCTAGACAATAGACCTCCTTGTTTCCTGCTGCTCTGTTCTTACACGTAATGAGTACAACAACCGGCATAATAGGGTTGGACAATACCTGCATTGGAAGCTATGCAAGCACTTTTCTCTAGAAACCAAGAGCAACTGGTGCGAACACCGACCGGAGCCAATTACAGAGAGGAAAGACGTTATATTTCTATGGGACTTCCTTGTACATACTGATCGGACAATACAGGCTAATCGTCCAAGCATAATTGTCAGGGACAGCAAGAACAATATCTGCATGCTCATTAAAACGAGTGTTCCTTCAACTTTTCCTATAAACTGTTTTTAAAGCTATAAAAATATAAAGATCTTGAAATAGAAGTCGGTAAGTTGTGGCATCACAAAACCCAAACCATCTCAGTTGTTATTGGTACCCTCAGAGCATTTTCAATTATGATAAATATAATAAGACTAAGATAAGTCACATTTCGTCAATTAGAGAAAAACTGAATGGTAGCAGTACGATTTGGATCTTATACCTTACAAAGATGTATCGATACTCGATCAATAACATCAAGATGAGATGAGTGAGCACCTTCCCACTTGTGATAACAGTACTTTATACAAGGATGAAAGGTAGGTTTATACAACTAAAAAATGGCTTTGGGTATTAGGTACTCTAGAGGGCAGTACAAAGAGCGAAAGGTACTAGAAGATGGCGAACTAATAGATTGAATATAAGAACCCGCAAAATAGATCTGAAGAAAATGACAGACTACGCATTGTCAGTGATAAGCATTCTTTGAAATGAAAAGCAACCTCACCAAAGTTAACATCAAAATAATAGTCCACAAATACTGGAGGTAGACGAGGACTCAGCTTTCTATCTCAGGGATCCAGTTGTCTTTTTTCGGCATTGAACGAAATCAGCCACTTCCTCTCCCGTTTTCTGACGGCCTGAAGGTCAGATTGCGAATCTTTTGCGCCTCCTTTGACTTGTTTATTTTAAGTGGTATATGACCAATGTCAGAATACAAGATAGTGTCGCCAGTACCAGTGCTGATGAAGTGAAAAAATATAACTGAAATATCATTGATGGAACGGGAAGAGAATTGGACCAAGAAAAGAACCTTGAGGAACAATGCCACAACAGAATATTCTACAGATGTAATTCCATTCATTGTGTTAAACATGATTTGAACACAAAAACTGAATGGTACCATAATCCCATAATCCTTCGACCAATAGCATAATCAAACGTCTCATGGAACAAACTAAAGTGTCACCCCACCAAATGCGTTTGAGTTATCCAGAGCTATAGCGCGTCCTTTCCCATACATAAGCATAAATTAAAAAATATACGTTTGCGGTTACTGCCAAAAGATAAAATGCGAGACAGCATTTTGAAAATCTGTACTAAAAATCAACAAAGAAACCTTGTTTTTACAAGATTCTCATTAGTGTATTTTTGTTAAGTTGTTCAAATAACTTATTAATCAGAAACATGTAGGTCGATATTTGCCGAGAGCAGACGGATAACTTATGTTCTTGCAAGAATCCTTTTACTAGATTCTAGTTCTCTAGTACTCTAACAGCTGAGAGATCCTGTCAAACAGAGAGAGCAAGGCCATGATCATATCTAAAAGATACCGGAAACAGGGTAGATAAAGACTACTACTATTGCAGAAGAAATTTTTCTAACAATAAGGGGTAAAAAGTTAAAATATCTTATGTAACAAAATATGAGAATTGTAACAACATTGACCAATGAAAATTTTTAACATTAAGCGCAAATCATCATGAGATGGTATTGACAACTTTCTATACTTTTTTCTGATCAAGATTTCTCTGCGGTTCCAGGTTTAAGTGTGTTATCTCGGTTAATAGAAGCAAAATATTACGAATAATACGCCCCCCGCCCCACCGACAGAAAACCCCGGTAAAGTGAAAAAAATTCAATTCTAACAGCATAATTAAAGCCGGGTTCTGATTCAAGAAGAAAAGGAAAATTTGAGAGTGATCCTTTATTTAAAAAATGGTGTGAAAATTGTAATAAGCTTTCACTTAGTATTAGTTTTTATTCTATGTTTAAAATTTTCCATTTGTTTTCTCATTGGCAGTAAACTGAATCGTTGGATAAATTTTCTGTAGAGCGAACGTTAGATCACGGCAGAACTTCGCCTAGAAAAATTCTTGCTTAAGCTTTGTTTGTCTTGTTTTTACGATATCAATAAAAGAAATCTTCAATAATTTTTATAATAAGAGAGGAGCATATTTGACAATGAGATGAGATGTTGATGTTATTATGAAATCATGATCGAATTCGTTGTGCATAATCCCCAGTAAATCTCACTTGATCCATTTAAGGATGGGAACTCTGCCATCCGTTCAAGCTCTTGTTTTGGGTAACATGAATAGTTGAAAGGCCGCTTAAAATACTCATTTCGTAGAAATTAATATCCATAGATGGATTATGAACTGTACTGACATAGAAGTGTATTCAAGTCTACTTTTGTATTTAAATAATGAAAGAAAGTGTTATAGAAAAAATATGAATTTTATTAGTAGTTTGTTCAAATAAACTGTCTTGTGTAGACCAGACGAGAAAATTCAAAAGGCATCTTTCAATCAAACTAAATTTTAACTCAAGGCTCAATATTCTAAAAGTGCTGCTTTTTTCACTACATACTGAAAATGTTGTTATTCTTGGTGAAAGTAATGAAAATGTAATACATATACATAATCTATGTGAAATATTAATGAAAATGTTTACGTAGATATTTGACCAAAAATAAGAACGTGCTGCACCCACATGAAGTCCTCTTTATTATCACTGATTAAAGCGTTAATGCAATATTTATTCAAGAACCTCAGAATAGCTGATTCCATCCCTTACTGGTCTTAATCGAACATTTCCACGAAAATTACACTGCCAGAAAATTTTTAAAGATTTTATGAAGATGAACTGGCAGCTTTAAAGTGTTGCCCGATAACAGTGAAGGAAGGAATTCTCGATTAGTAACAAGTCTGTAAATAGTACCTAAACCTGACCTAACGGTTAACAGGAAATAGGGTAACCGCAAGAAGACAAAGAAAAAACTTGAAGAGAATTGCAAAATATTTGAACCTTGCACTATGAAAATGGCTATTTAAAAGGATTAAATTGGAGTAAAATAATGTGTGACCTAAAAATACAATGTTTTCAACATCATAAACAAAAGAGTAATAAGATGAAAACTGCAAATAATTTTTCATTTTATGACAAATAACAAACTTTCAAAAATTCCAATCTTCCGTTACACCTAACAGGTATTGGGATGTATCTTCCCCAAATATCTGTGTAGAATCAGCCGAGAAAGAATTGCTAAAGATATGATATTTTCCTCACTCATGGTATGGACAAAACTAAGACTTCTGCATACTATATATCTATCTGGTAAAAGCAGTTGACAGGGGAGATAACGATCAAGCCCAGAATGTATGTCATGGAGACTTTCGCCTCCTGACTATTAAAGCAACTTTTCAATTGTGTGGTAGAAAGGGTCATCACAAGTGGTTGTCAACCAAAGTTCCTTCCTCGTCACTACTGGATTGATGAAGGATGGTGCTGAAAAATATAATATTGAATTTATTCATACTAGATGCAAAGAGACAAATCTTGGGGAAGCCATGCAAAGGGACTGTGGAAGCATTATGTTCGTGAAAGAAAGGGTAGTTTATGCTTTAGTGACAGTAAAGATTTAGAGCAGCTTGTATCTTGTGCCTCTAATGCGCAATTTATGGCCAAGGATATGTATTGAAAATTACAAAGAAAATTAAGAAAGGTTACATCTGACAAAACTATATCTTCTTCTTCTTCTTCTTCTTCTTTTTCTTCTTTTTCTTCCTCTTCTTTTTCTTCTTCTTTTTCTTCTTCTTCTTTTTCTTCCTCTTCTTTTTCTTCTTCTTCTTCTTCTTCTTTTTGAAGCTTGCTCTGCTTTCATGAGAGGGTTGTTGTAGCTATCCTCTTCCTCCAGCTTTAGCGGTCTTTCTCCTTTCTAATTTCATCACTTTCAGATCTTTTTCCATACTATCTACCCATCTCAGTTTATCTGCCAAAGTTATATAGCGCAAGTTATTAGCTGGAAAACGCCTCTCAAATTTGACCTTGAAAGTTTCATTGTTAGTCATGTGATCAAACACTGTCAATGCACAATGTTTCCACACAGGTGTCTTTCCAAGAGTATTTTTCAGAGGAGTGTCGAGATTGGAATTTCATTCCGAATCACTCCCAAACTTTGAATCATTTTGCTATGTACAACCTGGTTTCCGATATCCGATAAATCTACTCTTTCATGTTCTCATCTAAGTGTTCCTTTGATTTACCACCGTGCTGACAAATCTGTTATCTTTCAAATACAATTGCAAAACTGGAAGTGTGCAGTCTGTGTTTTCATTTTCGACCTAAAAATTTCTTGTTCAGTTAATTTTTTTATCTTGGCAGACATTGCCTTTGGGATCAGTTTTGCTGACTTTTATTCGTTTCAGAGGGAGTTTTTCTGAAATTTCAAACGCCCCCTGAAAAGAAACAAATTGATTGTCCCTTTCGAACTCAGTAAAAGAAAGTTCTAGCGTTAGCAAACAACTTCACAGTTTTAGGTTTTTTGTCAAGAATAAAAATGTCTGTTTCTTATTATTCCGACAGCTAATATTTGATTATCAGACAATTAATAGGTATGCCCCCACCTCTTCATTATGTCGAATTAGTTGTAAAAACTGTTGCAGACTGCATTCATATTNGTTTGTATCTAATATATGAGAATGGATGGTAGTTCGGAAGATCAGAGAGAGTTTTTCTGAAATTTCAAACGCCCCCTGAAAAGAAACAAATTGATTGTCCCTTTCGAACTCAGTAAAAGAAAGTTCTAGCGTTAGCAAACAACTTCACAGTTTTAGGTTTTTTGTCAAGAATAAAAATGTCTGTTTCTTATTATTCTGACAGCTAGTATTTGATTATCAGACAATTAATAGGTATGCCCCCACCTCTTCATTATGTCGAATTAGTTGTAAAAACTGTTGCAGACTGCATTCATATTTCATGGACAACGTACGTGCTCAATAATTAATAGTAAACTTATAAAGACATCACAATCAAACCCAATAAAATTAACGTTTGGAAATGCTTTGGTCTAATGTTACATTTCTACTTCTTTTTATTCCAAACAAAATTAATATCAGCTTTATTTTTTAGAATATAACTCGTAGCAGTCAAAATACAGGAAATTGATAGATATCTGCACAGGAAATATTGTCCTCCAACAAATATTTGTAAGATGCAATACCCCAAAATAAGAGAAAACAAAATCAACAATATTCTGCAATTATTGGAAACATCAAATCATAAAATACAGTTGATCACATGTGATCATTTGTTACCTATTGCAATGCGTTTGATTTAATTGGCAAAACTGCGGTTACCAACATCTTCTTACCTTATTTCTGAATGTTAATGAATGGCAAATCAAAACGCAGACTATGTTATATCATACTGTATCAGCAAAAATCCAAAACATTCAATATATAGCGGAAATTACTCAGAGGTAGGGGTACTATTATTACAATATCAACACCTTAGTGGTGTTCTGTTATTCTGTACAGAATATCTTCCTTGCTTTTTTTGTAATGAGAAGCCAATATCAATCATTTTAATGAAAAATTACAGAATAATTTTTTGTTAATATATTAGAATAAAAAGTCCCCTTTTTAATGAAAGAAATAAGAAGATGGTAGACATTTTTTGTCAAATTTTTAAAAATATTTTACGAAGCAAGGCAATTTTGTCTTCCCTGTGAAGACGAAATATACCTCTCATTACTTGTTGAAACTTGATTAAACAATAAACAGTTCTTCCAGCTTTATAATTGTAGGACCTGTAAACATAAATGTAATCCCTTTCTCACGGAATTTTGAAAACTGATACTTTATCTATGACTTTCATTACGAAATGGATATTTCTAGAAGCGTCAACTATATATTATCAAAAACAAAGTGTGTAACGTCTAGCATAATTGCAACCAAATACTTCAGAAAAAGCCTAGAAAAACTATATTTTTAAAAAATGACATCTCATGATTCAGGAACAGCAAATGAAATTTTACAACCAACAATTCTGACTTATATATTCTTTGTCCCTCAACTAACAGTTAAAGCTTCCATGGAGATTCAAAAACTGTGTATTATTGTCATCTACAAAAAAAAATATCCCCCCAAAATTAGTTGTTTGTGACAGATGGTTGAAATGGTCTTGTTTCTAGAATAAACTGTTAGAAAATTTTAATTGATAGGGAATTCAAGGATGCCCCAAGTCAAAAACCTTTCCCATTGATAATTGGTAAAAAGTTGACAAAATAAAAGTAAATTTTTTAAAGACAATAATGTTCCACTTTAAAAATTAGCAAATTTTTGAGGTTCAGTAAATACATCTTCTTATAGATTCCAAGGTACTCTTGCACCCCTAAGCGTAGTTCTCCTGTAACTGAGATTACATTTCGAGAGAGAAATAATAAAAAAAAGACCACACATTATATTTAAGAGGGGAATGGGTTTGAGAAGTAAAACACGTATGGATGCATTAAAAAAGCTATTTTAAATTATAAAAGGGAATAAAAAGAGTTCAATATTTAAAACCCTTTTGGGATATTTATTTTAAGTATGTTGGTAAGCAAGTTCAAGGGTCAATAAATAAAATGCTTGCTTTCGCCAACAGTTAATATAGCCTACTGCACATTTTAAAGTACGTTGCATTTAAGATATGCTAAGAGATATCTTGAATTATCTTTCAAGCAATTAGTAAAGAAACACAAGCATCTTGCAATGAGAATAGTTTTGGCTGTAATCACTTAGGATGGAAAGTGTCGAGTCATGAGCTAGTTTACTTTGACAGAATAACAACAGATCAAATTTATACCAAACAAACGAAAAGGGAAAGAGTTGCAGATGTGTACGTTGGAACCTAAAACAGTGGGGTGGGTGTGGTTGGGTCGATGCCTAAATATAAAGGGAATTGATATAGTAATTTTTCAATGTCCCGCATCGAAACCCTGATGCCCCTTCTAAAATTATTTTGTAGTACACTTAGCTTCGTTTAACCTCTGAAACAACAGAACATTTTTTATTGTTTCTCGAAAAAAAAGCACATCAAGCCAAAGGAGGGGGGGCGTCGCTTGCATCAGACGATACCCCATCGTACATGCTTGAGTTGTCAAATCATGCTACCAAAAAGCCAATAAAATGGACAATCGTCTTTAATTTTCAAGAAACAATATTAAATGACTCTCAGTATCTTTTAGGTTTGAAGAAAGTTAGCTTAGAGCACGTTAATATATATATCGAACTGAAGCATGCTTTTCCACAGATTATGATATCAAACGTGACGATTGCACTTTGGCTTTCTCCAGTGGATTTTGAACATTTAATAAGGAATTAGCTTTCAAGTCATCTTCAGGCCTTATTTCGTAGTGTTGTTATGTGTTAAGAAAGGTGAACGTCAACTAAGTTTAAAATATGTAATATCTGAAAGTGTAAGGAAGCCTGCCTGGTGCGCACCTGTATCCTTAATTCGCTGAGAAAGGGCTGTAAGTATTTGCTTATCCTAGAATCTAAGATTTCTAAACACGATAGTTGTCGCAGATTTTAGTGAAAAAGGTTCTTTATAGAAAGCATGTCCGAAGAAACTTATCTAGCTAACATCATCACTTGTAGAAGACACTTGCACTTGGAAAGTTAAAGTGGAATGGCAGTAAAAAGAGGTTAATTTAAAGGTACAGTGTTACTGAAAGAGTATTTTTACCAAATACTCTGTATAAGGATGAGTACTACTTTTTATATAGGAGTTCACCCGCCAGGGTAGTGAATCCTTTCCCCCTGTTATTATTGGAACATTAGAAATTACTGGGCAAGAATTTCTACTTGGAAACGTGTTATATACCTTCCAGTACCACAAGGCTGACATCAGACAGAGGGAGAGCATTCCCACAGGTGCCACACCAGCATCAGCCAGTGATATGCGTGGCACATAGCCTAAGACATGGCAATGACGAAAATGTCTGTAGGTGTCTTAAACTATTTTTTCCTTGCCTAATCTTTGTAAGAATTTTACCAGAGAAAATGATACCATGTTTCAAAATTGAATATAAAAGATTAAAAGTGAATATTGTTGTAAATTGATCTAGTTTAGAAAGGTACCTAATCGTGGAACTTTTGATCATGTTAGGCACAGCTTCTGATTTGAATCAAGTTTAGTGCCCACAAATTTTTCACTTTTCAATATATAAATATGTATATATATATATATATATATATATGTATACTATACTGGATTTATAAACGCTCTGGAAACATTGAGCATTCTTAGTGAACATTGGTATACTTTACTAATATTACCACTAGATATATGTATATGTATATATGAAATATAAATATATATGTATATATGAAATATATATATATGTAAATATGAAACATATATTTATATATTTGAACCTTTTGTTCTGTCAAGTTGCTGCAATCAAAATCAAACTCGCCCATAATTAAACAGTTGTCCCACCAACCGACTATCCATACAAAACAAAAGTTAACAAAAGATCTATGTATCTTAAGCTTTTGCATAATTACACAGAGTATATGCTGAAGTCCTGCCATACATATTATTATCAAGACCTTTATTTGGATATTGTTTTATTTTCTTTTATTTCTCATTTATCTTTGAAAATAAAAGATTTATATGTAATATAAAACACAGTACAAAATTATTAATCTTTAACAATACTTCCTATTTTGTTGCCAGGGCACTATGGTCAGATAAAGGACTATTGTGTAACTACTGACGGGGGTTATGTAGTGATCAACTATAAACCGGTGTTTTAAAATCAGTACGATTTTACATTAACAGCAAACGACCGTAAGATATTGTGCAATAATATCCTAGCATAATTGTTTACAGATATAGGAAGCCTATTGGTTTCCTAATTTTCAATGAGAAGGCGGGACCTAACTGTTTTTGTGCATGTCAAATATTCTTGTGATATTACTATTTTCTTTTATGCCATTGTTAAATGCCATTGCAAACTGTTTCTTTACATTTGATTCTTGAAAAGGTAATTATGGTTGGAATTTATTACCTTTAAAGCTAGATTGCCTAAATGACAAAACAAGTTCAAAATGAGGCCTCCATCTCAGGTGCCTAGCATAACTGGTTTTGTTTACATCATTTCAGTAAATTATAATCATTCATTTGATTCTTTAAAAAAACATGGGAAAATATAACTTTAGAGAAAGCAAAATTAAACAGTCACGTGACATATAGCTGTTAATGTAATGACATGCCTCTACACTCAATAGGTCTGCAATATACAATAAAAACTACAGTAAACGTTAAAAAAAGAATTCAAGATCAAAATTTTTTTAAAATTATGTCTTGTTGTTTGCCATCGTTTCTATGTATCGTTGTATCGTTAGAAGGCTCTGACGTAAATCACACGTACCTTAAAAATCAGACATTACCAAAAAATTGCATATCAGTTGTTGTATTCAAGTAAGAAATATAATGTTACTAAGGTCATTATGACATTTCATGAACAAGTTTCAATTTACAGCCAATCATTCTCCAATTTTTTTAAAAAGAGTAAATTTCCTTTTAAAAGTACGAGTTTTTACATCTAAACTTTTAGGTACTAGTTAGAAAAGGAGGCTGTTTGTTTAGATCAAGACAAACTTAAAGATACCGGCCATGCTGTCCTTCCTTCTATTGAGATGTGTGTAGAACTGTTTGATATACAGAGGGTCTTTCAATTTTCAACAAATCGTAATTGATCTCTTCTGTGAGGGATATTTCTTTCTCACAAGCAAAATCAAACTCCAAACAATAAATTTACAAAACTAGGAAAAATTATACTATTACTAACAAAAAAAATTATTTTCACATGCCTTTTTTATTCTTTTTTAAAGCCTTTGCATAGTTTCATTGTTTCTTAAAGTAGTACTCCGCCAAAGCTGGCATTTTACTAAAGACAGCTATCTAAGTTTTCACCATAAAGGAGGAAGAGGGTAAACAGGTTTCAAACGGTGTGTGAGATGTGAAGAAAACAACCTTCGTTGGTATGTCAAACAGCGAACTGAGCCACTGTTAAATCCTGTCAAAAGGAATAGGGCAGTCCAGACTGATAGTTCCTTGAAACCTGAAGAGTATAAGAAGAGAGAAAAAGACCAGAATCTGAATTCATGTAAGGGCAAGATAATGTATGGGCAATTTGTTAGAGAGTTAAAGGAAAAGGATGTCGAAAATTATTGGAAATGTCTAAAATCGTGTGGTTTGAAAAGGCCTGCTAAGGCACTAATATATAATGACCAAGGGTCATGAAAACGAATAGCGTAAAACACTTCATAGATAAGTAGAGAGAATCACCTTTTTGCAGGATGTGTGGTGAGAGAAATAAAACTGTCTATCATAATATTAATGAGTGTACTGTACTGGCAAGAAAAGAATATCTGAACCACCACAATAACGTTTGCAAATAAATACACTAGAAGTTATGTAAAAGTTTGATCTTGAAGCGGCAACGAAATGGTATGAACACGAACCCCGGGGGGGGTGGAGAACGATTCGTGTAAGAAAATTTGGGACTTTGTTATACAATGTGACAGAGAAGTGATTGCGAGAAAACTAGACATCGTTGTAATAGATAAGACAAAAGTTATAAGTGTAGCAAAATCTCAATGTGAGAGCGCTAGAAAAAGAACGGGAGAAAGTTGTCAGGTGCAGATCTCTGAGAGATGAGATTGCTCGACTGTGGAAAATGAAGAATGTTGAAATAAGCTGTGTTAAGCAAATTTGAATTACGATGAATGTGGAACAGGCGCAAAATCCAGCACTGTTAGGTACAAACCAAATTTTGTGGTTGGTCCTACGGCATTAGAGCTACAGGTGAAAGGGTTATAATTCCTAAGATGATAGGCAGCTATCTGGGATCACATCAATGACAACCAATGCAAACGATAACCAAAGCTTTGTGAGAAAACATATCAAAAGTAATAATAATAATAATAATAATAATAGTAATAACAATAATAATAATAACAATAATACTAATACATATTAATCTTGAAATTGGATTAGAAATTCAGATCTTAAGCCTGCGAGAGTGTCATTGATCTTCGCCGCCCAAGAACAAACATTAAGAATCAATCATTCAAAATTTAATGTCTATAAAACATCTAAATCACAGTTCTCTAGATTGTATGGTGTCAAAGGTGAAAGTATTTCCCAGCTCGTTGGCAAATGTAAAAAGCTTCCTCAAAAATAATACAAGGTAAGTCGTGACAGTGTTATAAAAATCATTTCGTTGGGAACCATGTGGTATGCATGGTAATGAAAGAGAACTGAAATGGAATACTCTTGAGGCACAAAGTTTGCTAAGAAATGAAGAGACCAAGATATTAAGGCCTTTACCTTTTTAAGCGGACACTTTATTCAGTAATGATGACAGGATATAGAGTTGCTGAGAGGTTGAAAAAGGACTATGAAATCTTAGCTGTTCCGAATGCTGTAAAAAGAGAAAGAAATAAAGAGAAAGAAAAGATAGAAAATACCAAGATCTGAAGCAAAAATTTTCCACCCTTTGGGGAATGAAGAAAACTCTCGTTTTTACTTAGCCAGGTGGAATCTTGATATCAATTTAATAAATCCTATCCTTTAATTAATCCTCTTCTTTTCATGGATAATTTATAGATATTTAGTAAAACAGAAATTCAATTTAATACACTTTTGAACACTTTACACATTTCAGATAGGATATAGGAATGGGATTGCATATTTCAAACAGTAGAACTATTATATTAATGATAAGATTAATGAAATAGACAGCATCACAGTACCAACAGGTGAAATTGATAAACATAAGGGTTACAAATACTCAGGAATCACGGACGTTGATGATATCAAATCATCTAAATTAAAGACCAATACTAAAAAGGAGTATTTGAGAAGATTGAAATTGATATGAAAATCATCCCTTAACCGCAGAAACGCCATGAGAGCTATAAACTTGAGTTCAGTTTCAATTTTACGGTATTCTCTTGAGGTAGTCATCAGCTGGAACAAAAATGATAACACAACTTTGTTAGGAAAAATAGAGGGCAAAAGAGCTAGAGGAAGACAAAGAATATCGTTTCTAGAAAATATTTGCAGGTACATAAACGATAGCCTAAATTCGAGAATCACTGCAGCTATGTTAATTCAAATGGCTAGAAACCGATGTCAATGGAAGACCATGATCGCCAACGTCCTCAGAGGATATGGCACTTAGAGAGAGAGAGAGAGTCAGCTGGAATGTTGGAGAAATGAAAGAAATTGAAGGGAAAGACATGAAAGATGTTAACACTCCATTGAATGTTTGCCGAAAAGGGGGATGTTGATAGATATTACATGAGCAAAAAAGAAGATAAAACATGTTGAAGATTATATCTTAAGAGAGAAAGTATGCCTTAATGTTCATTTTTGAATGATGCAGAAAGTATGTTAGTTATGAACAGCTAGGATTTTGAAATATGTGCTCAATATCTAAGGTTTCAGGTCGTAACTTGATATTTACCAAAGAACTCCACCATTGGAGAAACCCCCCCCCCAAAAAAAACCCTATCTTCATTGGCATGTCAAGACTTCATTGAAGGAATAATAAAGAAAGCATCCCATTAGATGTATTTATACTATAACTAAATGGATTTATTGATTTGTAACAACACTCCTCTTAGAACTATTTTTACTAGGATTTATTTACTGTATACCATAATTAACGTAATGATATTTATTGTTTTGTAACAACAGTCCCCTTAAAACTATTTTTACAAGGACTTATTTACTGTATACCATAAATTACTTAATGGTATTTATTGTTTTGTAACAACAGTCCCCTTAGAACTATTTTTACAAGGACTCATTTACTGTATATCATAAATACCTTAATGGTATTTCTTGTTTTGCAACAACAGTCCCCTTAGAACTATTTTTACAAGGACTCATTTACTGTATACCATAAATACCTTAATGGTATTTATTGTTTTGTAACCGCAGTCCCCTTCGAACTATTTTTACAAGGACTTATTTACTGTATACCATAAATAACTTAATGATATTTATTGTTTTGTAACAACAGTCTCCTCAGAACTATTTTTACAAGGACTCATTTACTGTATACCATAAATAACTTAATGATATTTATTGTTTTGTAACAACAGTCTCCTCAGAACTATTTTTACAAGGACTCATTTACTGTATACCATAAATAACTTGATGATGTCTTTTGTTGTGTCTTAGTATCATATGATGTGATGATTTTGATAGTTGATCATTTTTGTTTGAGATGACTGAAGTACATTTGAAGTGCATGATTATAATCAAGTGATNGTAACAACAAGCCCCTCAGAACTATTTTTACAAGGACTCATTTACTGTATACCATAAATAACTTAATGATATTTATTGTTTTGTAACAACAGTCTCCTCAGAACTATTTTTACAAGGACTCATTTACTGTATACCATAAATAACTTGATGATGTCTTTTGTTGTGTCTTAGTATCATATGATGTGATGATTTTGATAGTTGATCATTTTTGTTTGAGATGACTGAAGTACATTTGAAGTGCATGATTATAATCAAGTGATTGATGTTTTAAACGAAGTGTCTTTTCTGTTTTAACATTTCCAATAACCATAAAAAATAATAAAAATAAAAGTAATACCCAATGTATCTTTGCTTTTTCTAATTCTAAGAAAAAATTGAATTACAAAGCCCTCAGACATTGAAAACCACTTTAAATAATAATTCGTCTTAATATTTTTCATAAATGATCATTAGGTCAATACGACACTAGACTTATCAAAATGAAATTTGATAAAAGATAAAGGAAAGCCACCTTTGTTTTGAAAAATTCCAAACTGGATTTGAACGAGAAAACTCCTAAACTCTTCTCCCCAAAGAAAGAAAGCCTTCATGCCAGATAAAAATAAACATTGTCAGTAGAGATCACTGTATATTGATTTGTGGTGTCCAAGCACCCTTTATAGCTATGATGGCCATCGCCTCCTTAAGTCAATTTTACTAAGCCTTTTTGTCTTCTAATTTTGGCTGTCTCGACTTAAAAAGATGTGTGAATTGTGAATCCTCTCTCTTTCAATTGGAAAGTGTCTTTAAACCAAAATTTCACTCAGAGCTTGAATAACTTAGAAATGTTTTAGCTATTATTATCTAATGGTATCTGAAATTCAAAAAGAAAGCTACATTAGAAACTGTATTTTTATGGCAACTAGGCAGCCCCTAATGAAATGAAATGAACAATCAATTTCACAGGAATATCAGTAAAACTGTATTTTCATGTTCTTATACCGTCCTTTCTAAGGAAAAAATGAGTTTCTGTTATAGACTTTTTAAAAATATTTCTTCGTGGTTTAATCAAGTGCATATTTTATTTATTACTTAAAGTCATTTATCTTTTTTTGTCGTTCATGAAGAAGTTTAAGAATAAAGTTTTGATTAAAATTTTATCTGAAATCCAATACAGATGAGTCAAAGTTAGCCTTTCCAAATTGGAATAGTGATTTTAATTTACAGCCACGTGATTGTTGGCATGGCCGAAAAGAACCAATAATATAGAAGTAAAAGGAAACAAAATTTAATTAATAAGAAAAAGACAACTTGATTTTCTGGGTCATGTAATCAGAAAGCTTGTCGTCTTATCCAGAAAGCTCAATGGAGGAAGAAACAGGGGCAGAGAAAAACTGACACTTTTGAAAAACTTATCGAACTGGACAAAGGTCAGTGGTATCGACTTGTTACGCCACGAAAAGAACAGGAAGCAATGAAGGACCTCGAATATCAACGTTTTAGACAAGTCACTGAAACATGTAGATGGATAGATAGATATATAGGTAGGTAGATAGATAAATAGATATATAGATAGATAGATAGGTAGGTAGATAGATAAATAGATAGATAGATAGATAGTAGGTTAGATAGATAGATAGGTAGATCGATAGATGGACAGATCGATAGATCGATAGATNGAAAGCTCAATGGAGGAAGAAACAGGGGCAGAGAAAAACTGACACTTTTGAAAAACTTATCGAACTGGACAAAGGTCAGTGGTATCGACTTGTTACGCCACGAAAAGAACAGGAAGCAATGAAGGACCTCGAATATCAACGTTTTAGACAAGTCACTGAAACATGTAGATGGATAGATAGATATATAGGTAGGTAGATAGATAAATAGATATATAGATAGATAGATATATAGGTAGGTAGATAGATAAATAGATAGATAGATAGATAGGTAGGTAGATAGATAGATAGGTAGATAGATAGATGGACAGATAGATGCAAGGCTGTTATTGTTACCAGCAATCTAGCCAGTGACTGCTGTTGTCATTCCAACAGAACATCGGTCCTTTATGGCTCTACCCCCTGAAGAGTTTTTTTAGCACATGCCACTGTGTTCTAAATGCATCTACACAAATTACAGGTTACTGATAGATACAATTGTCCAAAATCCAGCAAGTGACACTTTGCTTTTATCATTTTGACAGAAAGTCAGTCCTTTTTTGGTTGTATCCACAGGACAGTTAATAAGTACATGTAATTGTTTTCTGAATTCACCCACACAAATCACAGGTTATGGATTGATTCTGTTGTCTGCAATCCAGCCAGTGATAGTTTGCTGTTGCCATTTTGACAGAAAGTCAGTCCTTTTTCGGCTTTACCACCGAGTCTGCTTTAAAGGACATCTAAAAATAACCCGGTTTTTCCCTTATTATTTGACAGTAAAGACGTTTTTAGGTATAATTTTCATCATTTAGCTTGGTTTCACCAGTTTGGTAAATATTTTTTTCATTGTAATATCGATTCAAATATTTTGCATCACAATGATTTTTCGACTGTTCTATCAAATAACTAGCCCAAGTACTTTTAGTAAACTCTGAACCGTCAATTCGTTTGTAGTGTTTTAATTTATCCAGCTGATGTAGTTTAAAATTGATTGATAGGATACCATAAGCTTTGTAATAATGCTTTACACTTATAACAGGCAGAATATGTCGCTTGTGAACCAAAAACACTTTTTATTATTAAAAAGTATGACGACAAAATTATGTTTGTGCCAGACGTAGTAATCAGCTGAAAATAATTTCTTCACTGTGCTTCATATCAGCAGATATTCCAGTCCAGAAACAGTTCTAAATATTTGTCTGGAACCAGTCATTTCAAAAATTTTATTATTCTGGACAAATTGGAATGATTGTAGAGAATACCTGCAGATATATTAGCTGTCCGGTTTTTGGTTTAAATCCTGAGGTATCATAGACCCAAGAAACTGCGTCAATTAGAAAACATTTTTTTAGATTTTAGATAGTACTTTGCTATTCAAACAGTATTTAATAATTTAATAAGTAAGTAACATAGTTCTAGAGAAAAAGAATATTTTAAAGCATATTTTCTGGCCTAGTAAAATGCGCAAATATACCTACTGGACTTTACTCATACTTTTTGTATTTCATGGTATGTAAATAGAATGATATGAAATCTCGTTTGATGTTGTCCTCGTTGCTTTATCTAAAGTGGCATATTGTAATTGTTGTAAACCTTTCTTCTTAAAAGAGATAAAAGAAAATGATATTTACAAGTTTCTTCGACGAAAATGGCAAAATTTGGTCAACACATCCCAATTCCTTTTCATAGTATTTTTTCAGAAAACCTTTTCTGTCTTTTCATCTTGATTGCATTTGTTTGCCAGCATAGAACGTTTTTTGACGTATTTGATCTGAATCATTTTACTTAAAAACGTACTTTTTAAAATTATTTTTGCTGTCAGGCAAAAATTATAGACCCTTTAATATCTTACTTTAGTTGTGGACGTAGGCACCACGTAAACGTATTCAATGAGTTCATTTTGTGTACTGCTTGTGAGGATTTCTTTTTCGGATTCAAAGTAACTTCAGATAACTGGCTTATATATATATATATATATATATATATATATATATATATATATCCATTTTCTTGATGCAAACAGATCAATATATCTTTTTAAAGATTAAGTTATGACGTCATCATTTCTATGAATCGCAAACGACAAATCGAATAACATCAAATTACAAAAATCAATTTTCACAACAAGGGATCTACTATACTTCAGAGTCTCCTTTAACTACCTTGGAGCAAAATTACTGAACAAATTTGCCTATGATATAAGATAAATACCTATAAATAAATTCAAACAAATCGATTTTACCTTTTAACTTTTCAACCTTTTGCTAGTTAGACAAAAGTATTTAACCTTTTAGTTATTTTTTGTGTGTTTTGGGGTTTCCTCTACTATCCTCTTAATCAGGTAGCAAATGGATGGCAACATTGTCATTTTACATATGTCTGACCAGATTTTCCTGTATAAATATTCATTAAATAAAAATGATAATAGGATGATTTAGCATTTTTTATTTGCAACGCTCAATGTACCTATTTAAATAATTGAGTTTTAGCCAAACAAATAGACTGAATCTTAGATCCGCTTTTGTACGAACAGCATAACAGCACATGGATGTATTTATATTTAATTTTGTTCTGCTTCTAAACAATTGGTTTATATTTGTAATGATATTCTTACTAATATTCTGTTGTTCATTTGGTTCAAAAGTAAAACAGTTCCTTTTCCTGAAAAGAGAGATTTATGTGAAACAGAAAATTACCGAAAAATCAACTTAATGTGTGCAGCTAAATTTCATTCTTTATTGAAGTTTTGAAAAGTTTGACGCTAAGTAGAACAGATGTTTGTGAGAGGTGGAATGTTTGTTAAAACTGGAATGTTTTTGACCATGAAGTTTAATTATTTATCATATACTGTGCCTGAAACGTATTTTTGATTGTTTTATAACGAACAGTTGCCAACACTCATGACCTTTGTTGAATTAAAGAAGACGTTTGATTCAAGCAACAGTCTAAAAATCTGTCGTATATTCGAAAAATTTGTAAATTCTTCTCAAGGTCACATAATGTCCTTTGGAACAGAGGTATGTGTTCAATCATCGGATAAAGTGATACGCTCTTTTTAAAAGTTGACCTGCTTATTGCAATGCGATAGTCCTGCAACATAGTTGTTATCAATGTCTTAAATAATGCTGTTGGAAACCTTACTGATTATCCTCAACAATTCAGTATTATTCTTGTGAAATAAGCACAACATGATACAAGCGACACCGTTTGAAAGAAGGAGACCATAGGACTTTGTCCATAAAGTTGTATTGTTGTCTAAACTTCTTAAATGATACATTTGCTTACAACCAGTCACAAACTGATTTATTTTAGCTGCGATCGTAGTTGAATGAATAGGTTTATGTGTATTTGTGTTTTTGTGTATGTGTGTATGTGTGTATGTGTGAATGTGTGTATGTGTGTATGTGTGTATGTGTGTATGTGTGTATGTGTGTATGTGTGTATGTGTGTGTCTGTGTGTATGTGTGTGTCTGTGTGTATGTGTGTATGTGTGTATGTGTATGTATGCATACATGTCAAAATTGCCTGTCATACTGTCACTGGTTAGTTTTCTGCGGTTCAAGTAAGCAGGATGAAAACTAAAATTTATGATCAAAAAGGAGTAAAGCTCAATCTATGCTATTAGAAAGTAGGTACTCTTCTTGACAAAGCATCATCCAATCGTGCAGAGTGCAGGATAGCGCTTGTCTCTGAAGAACTACAGAGACTTGATATAGATATTGTTTTTCTATCAGAAATCCGTCTCTTTGGAGAAGATCATATGACAGAGGTATCATCAGGTTACACTGTCTTCTGGATTGGTAAACCCAAGGATGTATGTTGAGATGGTGGAGTTGGTTTTGCATTTAAAATATCTTTGGTTGATGCTGCAGAATTTCCTTGCGGTTTCTCTGATCGCGCCACGAGACTTCGTATTTTTCTCTCACCCAACAGATTCATCACTATTCGTTCAAGCTAATGAAGTGAATGCATCTTATGTTTCTATGAGTCTCCTGGCTGTGTTATTGCATCAGCCTAAATTAATGGGAAAAAAGTGATTCGCGGTGATTTCACTGCCCATGTTAAGACATAGAGTGCTTTTGGTCGTTATGAAATCGGTATCATGAGTGCTAAGGGTCTCAAGCTGCTGAAGCTGTGTTCAGAATTGGATCTTGCAATATCCAATACATTTTTACCGCAAACTGAAGCACAAAGCTGCCCAGACACATCCATGATCAAGGCAATATCACCTTATTGACTTTAACACAATTAAAAAGCGCGACCTTCGTGATGCATGCTCTGATGTTGTCATGCGCAGTGCTGAATATGACACTGATCTTAAGATACTGAGGGTTAAGTTAAGATTACGTAAGAATATTCGTCACAGTGGCGTTAAGTTGCCTAACCGTATCAATGTCGCCAAGTTAAATTTGGATGATGTTCAAAAGAGCGTGTTGGAAAAGCTTGATAGTCTTGCAGTTGGTGGCACTTGTGAGGATTTGAAAACTCGGTTTATTTTGCTGACGCTGAAGTCCTTGGTTTCAAAAGGAAAATTACAGCGAGTGGCTCAACGACAGTAATCTTGAAAGTAGTCAAATCCTAATAAAGAAACAAGATATTTATGGATCCTTAATTCGTCAAAATTATTCTGATCGCATGGCTAGTTTGCAGTAATAGAAAGAAATCAATGGCACATTGCAACGAGAGTTAAGAATAACCAAAAGCCAATAATGGATGAATAGGACAGAGGATATTCAGAGGGCGTTTTGATACGAACAATTAAAACGTATTTTTTGAACTTCTGCACCAAGTATTTGGTCCTCCTGCTCCTTTAATAACTTCCTTGACGTTGAAAAATGGTTCTGCTGTCATTAAGGATCCAGAAAACATTATAAAAAGGAACATTTTACTAATGTGGTCAACAATTCCTCAGCTGTGGATGTTGATGTCATACATAGCCTCCATTAATGTGATGTTAAACTCAGAATGAACCATTTGCCTGGTCTGGATGAGGTGCAGTCAGCTATTGTGAAAACCAGCAGTGGGAGAGTATCTGGTTTAGATGGTCTTCTGGTGGACCTAGTTTAAATTCAAAGTATAAATATTGCTGTTGCTATCTTTAGTTTTGTTAAAGATATCTGGGCAGGTGCTCCTGTTCCGCAAGCTCGGACCAATGGTGTCTTAAAAACCTTGTTTAAAGGTAAGGGACAGAAAATTGTTTGTGATTATACCGTGGATCAGGCTCTTGGAAGTTGTTGGAAAAGTCCTTTCACGACTCCTTTTAAAAAGGCTGTTGTTGGACGATGTTCTAATGCTAGTCCGATCTTTTAGAGGGACTATTGATATTATTTTTTAGCAAGGTCCAGGAGAAACGCATTCAACAGCAGATACCACTGTATCAACTGTTTGTAGACTTGNTTGAAAGAAGGAGACCATAGGACTTTGTCCATAAAGTTGTATTGTTGTCTAAACTTCTTAAATGATACATTTGCTTACAACCAGTCGCAAACTGATTTATTTTAGCTGCGATCGTAGTTGAATGAATAGGTTTATGTGTATTTGTGTATGTGTGTATGTGTGTATGTGTGTATGTGTGTATGTGTGTATGTGTGTATGTGTGTATGTGTATGTATGCATACATGTCAAAATTGCCTGTCATACTGTCACTGGTTAGTTTTCTGCGGTTCAAGTAAGCAGGATGAAAACTAGATTTGAAAACTCGATTTATTTTGCTGAAGCTGAAGTCCTTGGTTTCAAAAGGAAAATTACAGCGAGTGGCTCAACGACAGTAATCTTGAAAGTAGTCAAATCCTAATAAAGAAACAAGATATTTATGGATCCTTAATTCGTCAAAATTATTCTGATCGCATGGCTAGTTTGCAGTAATAGAAAGAAATCAATGGCACATTGCAACGAGAGTTAAGAATAACCAAAAGCCAATAATGGATGAATAGGACAGAGGATATTCAGAGGGCGTTTTGATACGAACAATTAAAACGTATTTTTTGAACTTCTGCACCAAGTATTTGGTCCTCCTGCTCCTTTAATAACTTCCTTGACGTTGAAAAATGGTTCTGCTGTCATTAAGGATCCAGAAAACATTATAAAAAGGAACATTTTACTAATGTGGTCAACAATTCCTCAGCTGTGGATGTTGATGTCATACATAGCCTCCATTAATGTGATGTTAAACTCAGAATGAACCATTTGCCTGGTCTGGATGAGGTGCAGTCAGCTATTGTGAAAACCAGCAGTGGGAGAGTATCTGGTTTAGATGGTCTTCTGGTGGACCTAGTTTAAATTCAAAGTATAAATATTGCTGATTCTATCTTTAGTTTTGTTAAAGATATCTGGGCAGGTGCTCCTGTTCCGCAAGATCGGACCAATGGTGTCTTAAAAACCTTGTTTAAAGGTAAGGGACAGAAAATTGTTTGTGATTACTACCGTGGATCAGGCTCTTGGAAGTTGTTGGAAAAGTCCTTTCACGACTCCTTTTGAACAGGCTGTTGTTGGACGATGTTCTAATGCTAGTCCGATCTTTTAGAGGGACTATTGATATTATTTTTTAGCAAGGTCCAGGAGAAACGCATTCAACAGCAGATACCACTGTATCAACTGTTTGTAGACTTGATCAAGGCTTTCAACACTGTCAACAGGGATGCTTTCTGGTAGATTTCTCGGGTGTCCTCCAACCTTTGTTAGAATATTCAAGGAACTCCATAGGGACATGAAAGCTGGCGTCTTCATTCATGGAAAGTTATCTAATGATATCCAAGTTGACAGAGGGGTCAAACAAGTTGATATTCCTCCGATTACTCTTATCCCTCTGTTCTTTGCTGCTCTATTTGGTCATGCATTTCAAGGATGTGATAAGAATATTATGTGAAGGTTTTGAACCACAAGCCATATTTTTAATCTTAAAAGGTTTAATGCCAAGACCAAACCACATCAAGTCTTAGTTAGAGAGCTACTCAATGCAGATGACGCTGCTTTCTTGGTCACAAACTGAACTTGATATGCAGCACATAATGGATTGTTTGGCTGAGTCCTGCACTGCCTTTGGTCGGGCCAAAACAAAGGTGATGTTCACTTCGGCACCAGGTGAACCATAATCGGGAACGAACATCATGGTCAATGGTGCTAGGCTAGGAATAGTTGATTCGTTTTTCTACCTCAGTAGTACTTTGTCAAGGGACGGCTCTCTCTGTATGTAGGTATGCATGTGTGGTTCAGCACTAGGTTTTGGGGGTTTTTTTCAAAACGGAATAATCAGGCTATTTGTTGAGCCCAAAGTATCAATATGCTTTCCTATTTTCTCCGTATTTCGTAAACTATTTGACTTTGTTCTATCGTATAGGCGATAAACTGTATTACGTGGGCGCAGCTCCCACGCACTGGTGTGAATCGTCTCAGTGAAAGCTAGTGGTTTGGCAATTAAGAAATGTCCCACAACATGCCCAATTAAAACTGTATCTTTGTTGATTTGGACATAACGAAAGACTCTAAAAATAAGCTTTAAGGTGTAAATGCCTTGCTGGCCTGATCGCCAAACAAACAAATTCTGGGTACTAATTATTATTTAGATTTCTACAAAGAAAAACCTTTATACACATGTCAACATGGCATGTGCATTAATCCAAGTCATTTAACTCCTTTTGTTGTTCAATGGTTAAACAAAATTGGATTCGCACTTCAGACAAAGTAGAAAACTCACGTTGGTATCAGGGTACCCTACAGCTACACGCTAAATAGGATATGTTATATTTCTATATTATCACTGGGGCTACCACCAGGGTTGGATGACGAGAGCTTGCTTTTCAAAATTAGTGACACACATGCAACATTGAAATTAGCAAAACTTACTCAAACTTACTGAAACCCTTAAAATGAAGACAGATTAAGTCACATTTAATTTGGATTTCAGGTATTTGGCTTGAGAGCAATGATTCAATGTTACTTTGAGTACTCAAGCCTTGGGCAGCGCCTGGTACATCTGTTACTCAGATATCTACATTTCATTGTTATAGTATTAAACAATATCTAATAGACTGTGAGGTATACAGCACTCAAGCTGCTGCAATTGCACACATCTATATTAAAAACCTTCAATCTTTCAAAACCCCAGGGCGTCTGTGTATTTGCATACTTATTCTATTAAAACCTACATATATGTATTAAATATAATGTAAAACATAAATGATTTAGAAATTAAGCAAAGGTCTTATTGCATATGAATTACTTAACATCTGAAATGGACTACTAACAGTATCTCAACAAGAACAATATTAGGGAAGTGGAAAGAAAATGTTTGAATAATTTATAACATTCCAAACAATGTTTAATTATGTTTCATAAATTTCACAAGAATTTAAGAACCAAAAAAATTGCATTTTTGAAATATAGTTTTTCAGAGTTTAATACAACTAAAGATGATTTTGTTGTTTATAAGAAATTTATGAATTATTAAATTACCGAAGGCCAAATAAAGAGGATTCTATTTTGTATGAATTGTAAGAGAGAAATTGGTCTTGTTGTAGAGAAGATTAATTTTTTATAAAGTCAAATCGTAGAGATAATTACTGCTCAGTTTAAAAAAAAAATTCAATGCTTTTATCAAGAGAAAGAAGAAAAGGGTAACTCTGGAGAAAGCAAAAAAAATTGATTAAGTAATAAGTATAATCTGAATGCATAACTTAAAATTCCACATGAAATTGAAGGCTATGAACCAGAAAAAAGAAAGCATGCAGAATACTTAATTAACTGACAACATAAGAGACAGAATAAATAGACTTTGACTTTTGACGCAGACTGAAATTAAAGAAAGATGGAAGAAACTCGTGTAGAATCCTTCAGAAGTATCAATGATAATCGTTCCATAAAGTGAAGAGGTATTCAAAAAAGGGTCACAAAACTTCACCCTGATTTAGAAGGATGATTAATTTCTGACTGTGTAGTCACCGAAAGCTAGTTTTCACTCATTGTCAGTTCTTAAAAGACGTTTTGCGACAGAACGAATCTTTTTGAATAATCCTCCATTGGCCACAGCGCCTCACAATAATAGTTCTAATGAGAAGTGTGACGTAAGACTGCATTCTTTTGATATTTCATATGATTGTATAGACATATCAGGTCATAATCATTTGCCAAGGTAATTGCATACTAAAAGTAGGACAACAAAGAATGAGTAAGTAAATGGTATTTTACGTCCAGGAACAAACATTTTAGGTCCCTTTTTTAATTCGTTCTGATATCTTTAATTACTAAAGATATTTCTTGATATATTTCATGGGAATTCCAGTATCACAATCACTATCATTATAGTTAAGTACTTAATTTACAAATAAGTTATCCTAAGTATGGAAAAAATTTATGGATAGTATAAACAAGTCCAAGAAGAAGGAATTTAATGGCTTTAAGAAAGCTGGTTTGAAGTAGAAAAACGAGAGGTGGCTTTAATTAGGGGTTTCAGCACAAAAATTAGGCTTGGTAAATACACTGTATTTTTTATAATTAAAATTAGAACCAATTTTTATTTACACCCTTGTTATAACTCTTCACTGAAATTGATAGTAATGGTATAACGTTAAGTCTACTTAGTTCATACGTTAGTAATAAAAATTTGATGACGAAGGTGTCAAGATTAGTGATAAACAACTGATATTTTTGCCTATAATATTACACTTTTGTATTCTTGTTGTTCCCAGACAGCTTTCCAGAAGAGAATTATAATATTCTCATTCTGTTATATGTGGCTTGAAATTGATATAATATTTTAACCCCAAGGGATGATAGAGGACAAAATATGGTGTGCTAAAAGTGTGAAATGGACACTAATAGATATCTTGAGATTTCATTTTCATTCATGAACTGAAATTGAGATAAAGTTATTCAAAGAGGAATAGCTTTATGGCATTCTTTCAAATGCAATAATGGTGGAAGGAGTTTAATTTTCCTAAAAGTCTACTTTATCCAATTCATAATTGGATGTTTAGGTTATTTTCTTACAACGTGAAATATTTTTAAAAGAAAAACTAATTTTAGTTAAATAGGATTGAGGTGAAATATCTCAGGAAGATTTCGCTGTTAGAGAATTTATTTAGAGTCTTTTCATTTTATATAGAATTTAATTGTAGTTGACAAGCAAGTCTCCACTTGAGATTATTTATTATAATTTAAGGAAACAGTTTTCATACATCATTACACATTTCAATTGCTTCTTTCTTTGCGAACATGGAAAATGCTGTCCATTTAGTAGCCTAGCACTGTGTCTTTTATTTCTTCCATTAATTCTTTTGCAGTAACAAAATATCCATCATTTGATATTTTCTCTCTGTAATGAACTCTCATAGTGTCTCGTAGGTTTCCCTAACTGGAAAACAAAGAACCGGAAACGGAAACCTGCTCTACCCCAAGACATCACATCTTTGTGAAATGGTTCAAATTATGAAAGTCCACAGTGGTTCCTTCAATTTCCAGGATAAAAAAAGGCGACTACCCTCCCCAAAGCACGATCTAATTGAAAAGTAGGCGAGGCTTCACCAAACACGTGAAGCTTTATCAAAATACACGAACAGACAGAAGAGCCTTATTGTAAATGGCTGAATGAGCTGGAAATAGAGGCACAGCTATATTAAACTAGTACCACTACTACACTTTGGTGAAAAAGAACGCCTAAAATCCAAAACAATGAATACTTACAACTAGTCAGTCTTACTTCAATTTTTGATAGTTGGTCTTCTCAAGTCAGCTTTCTTTGGATTTATTTTACTTTTCCAATTCTATTATTCTGTTACTTCACATAATTTCCTGCTCTATCTTGTGTATCTTTCTGTTTAAACAGTACATTCGAAATATGAATTTTGATTACAAGATTGTGGAGGGCACCAGCAATGATAATATTTATCTTTGACGATATTCATATATTGAGTAATTCGTTTTGTAGTTGTCATAAAGGACGTTTCATTTCTTCGACTTGCATCTCTTCTGCCAATACACAGTAATGAAAAAATCTAACAGTTCATTACAAGGCAACAACTATGCTGACTATTGAAATTTGATGAGTTATACCATCGCTTGCTTGCAACTCTTTTCTTCAAAGCTTTTTTCATAACGGATTAAAATGTTGTTTTTTGGTTTCTTGTGAATTGTGCTCTTCTTCGGAAGCAAAACAACGGAAAGATCTTCTGATATTGTATGATTGTATTGTTATTGTTATTGAATGTGAGTTTCTGATTCCTTTGTTCTGGGTGGCGGTTTTTTGGGCGGGCACGTGGTGAGAGATTGGGACGGGAGGGAATTTTGAGTTGTTGGGCGATCATGATTTTTTCGCAGGAGTCACGGTTTTATTTTGATGTACACTTTATGGTCGAGGAGTTGATCGTTGGAATCAGGATTTCACAACTCCGTTGTTATTTGTTGTTCACGGAAGTAGAGTAAACTTTATAGGAATTAACTTTGTTATTTGGCCATACCGTTGTTATTTGTTGTTCACGGAAGNTAATATTGTATGATTGTATTGTTATTGTTATTGTTATTGAATGTGAGTTTCTGATTCCTTTGTTCTGGGTGGCGGTTTTTTGGGCGGGCACGTGGTGAGAGATTGGGACGGGAGGGAATTTTGAGTTGTTGGGCGATCACGATTTTTTCGCAGGAGTCACGGTTTTATTTTGATGTACACTTTATGGTCGAGGAGTTGATCGTTGGAATCAGGATTTCACGACTCCGTTGTTATTTGTTGTTCACGGAAGTAGAGTAAACTTTATAGGAATTGACTTTGTTATTTGACCATACCGTTGTTATTTGTTGTTCACGGAAGTACAGCAAACATTATTGACTTTATTATTTGACCACAGATCTATAATGAAAAAAACGTAGTGCAGTAAAGATTAAGGCTTAGAAATTACTTTTCAGCTATGACAAGGAATCACGCATCTCACGTTTTAAATGTTGTTCATAGAAGTATAAAACAAAACATCGGTATAGTTTTAAAAGTATACAAATGCTTCTGTGTAAAGCAAGAACAACTGTTAGGAAATGAAAAATCTGGTCGATAATAAAATAGGTTTATCTACGAGAAAAGAGAGTTGTTTTCTCAATAATGTCAAAAACAAGATCATTTTTAAAAGGTTTAAATGTTATGCATTGGAAAAGTATAGCCAGGGTTTTTACTCTACTTTACTTCAAGAAAATATTTCATGTGTGGAATACTTCCGATATTCTCAGGAGTCCAAGATGGGAAGAATAAAATTATTCAAAATTGAAAGCTGATTCAGTCTTTCTCTTTTCGTAATTCAAGATATACGCAAGCAAGTATTCCAGCACTTCTACATCTTTGTATTTTCCTTGTTCTTGTTCTTTTCATAAAAGACACTTCTTTGTTCAATAATGCTCATATTTACAAAGAAAATATTCAAGTTATTTTTGTATAGTTGTCTCAAGATACTAATTTACAACAAATGGTGGATTACTTGAAACACATTTGCAAATCTACTATGGAGAAATTGGTGATCGGTGACTTTAATTTTGATGCCAAAAAGCAAAACATTTTGTCAAATTCTTGAATGATTGTCAATTAGAAGAGATTTGGAATGAATCTACACACGAGGGTGGTAGACAATTTGATCACATCTACATCTCTACTAGTCTGAGTGAAACCATAGAAGTTAAAGTTGTGCTCAAATATTATAGTGATCATGCAGCAATGCAAAGAAAAATGTTGCACACTGAGTTGACTTGCACTTCATTATACATTTCTTTCTAAATATTGATCTTTCTTTTGCATGCACAAATAAAATACTAAGTTCGCTCTTCAAGACTGAAGGTTTTTCAGTCATGTTTGTAATCAACTTTATTTTTTCCTATATTAGTTTCCTTTTTATCTACATTTGGCAGGTATAGTTATACAGCCGAATCCTATCATACTCTTAATTCAGAAAAAGTTTCTTTTATTTCTAGCCTAACTGGTTATCCCAGATTATCTGGAGTTACTTGGCAACTAGACCTGTTGTAATAATTTCATGAAAACAGGTTTATTTTTTAGTTGCTCTCCACTTTCTTTTTTTGTTCATTTAAAAGGTTATTTTTTTTGTCCCCCTGAATAATCCTTATCATTTTGGTTATTGAAATCTTATTGGTGCTTAGAGTACAATCTACGATTCAAACGGACTCATTCGAAAACAACTTTCCTTGTTAACGTCACTAGTGTTTGCATATGTTCACAATTCTTGCTCGTTCACCAAAAGTAGATATGTTGTCTAAAAGAGACAGTGCATATCCTTTACCCTTTGGTAAAAACGTAATTACTCTTTCTCAGGAAAGCAGTTGGCGTTCTTGGTTACAAAATATACTCAATATTATCTGCTTTCATTATCACCAATCGGAAATCCTACCATACCTA
>RDPX01000102.1:2151395-2166955 GCA_003991215.1 Morbakka virulenta
TTCTGAACTTTATGGACTCAGCGGAAGCCATAGATGTAAGAGCTTTATCATGTCATGAGTCGTAAGCTTTTTCTGAGCTACGTTTCGAGAGATACTTCTCCCATCGTCAGGCTACTGAAATGATTAGATACGGCTATTTTATATTTTGGTAGTACGAACGTGAGTGTAGACAGGGCTGGAGTTATTTCGGGAAGTGGCGCCATACCTATGTTGTGCTTGTTGTGTTTGTTGTGTTTCTTTCTTCAGTGCTGGAAGCCATATTACTGGAATGGTGTAGGATATACTGTTGATGTAATTGCTGCATTGCAAGGAATGGATTGTTTCTTTTATTTTTCTTGTTGTTGTGTTGATTTCTTTTCTAAAATTCTTTTATTTTCCCAGTCAAAGGTATGATCCTGTGACTGGAGCCGAACACTGCTGGACACAGGATCATACCTTTGACTGGGAAAATAAAAGAATTTTAGACAAAGAAATCAACACACCAACAAGAAAAAAAAAATCTATACGTATCGTATAGATATATATTAATACGTATCTAATCATTTCAGTAGCCTGACGATGGGAGAAGTATCTCTCGAAACATAGCTCAGAAAAAGCTTACGACTCATGACATGATAAAGCTCTTACATCCATAAATTTCCTGTTTCCTTTAATTATTAAAAAAGGGAAATCTATAAACATAAGGAGCTATAGAATTAAGCCATGATTCTGTCGAAGGTGTTTGAATTTAAAGAGGAAATAAGAGAAATTACATGCAAAGAGAAACTGTACGGATCGAAGGTAAACAATGTGGCAGTGCCAAAATCTTTCCCCCAAGAAGTGAATATTCATGCAGTATTGAAAATGTTCTCCTATCTTTAAACTTGATCAGCAAATAATTTATCAGTGTTACGATTTGTTAAGAACTCTTCCGGTATTTTACGCCCTTTGTTTTAATTTTGGCCGAGCCTATATTTGAAGGGGTATTTTCGTCTGGTGACAGGGGTTTTATATCCTGGGCTTATAATTGGAGATGCTTCTATTCAAAATGCTACAATATTTAACAGATGTCAGATTGGCAGACACATCTGAATACCCTCATGTTTAACTAGAATCTTGCAATTATTTTCAAAGTAAACGTGGGCTTGATCCAAGTATCTTTATTAAATTATATTTTAACAGGTGCTTTCTAATTAATAAAATTGAACACTATAAAACCAAGAGCTTTTCCTAGTAATCTCTTTATCACTTATATTTTCACCTTTTGGAGTTGTTTACAAAATTTCCAGCTGAACTGTAAAAGTTGTAAATATTTTTAACAAATATGGGTTTCTGGAAGTAAAAGATAAAGCACTGTTTACATTATACAAGTAATCTATACAGAATGTTGTGTCATCATAATCACAACTAAACAGATCAATCTAAAAGAACAAAGAAATACCTTGATCACTTTGCTTTCGATATTCTCACAACCAACTCCACCGTTTCTTTCCCTTTTAGTTTCAGATAGATATTATGATTTCATATCCCCAATAAATCTTTGAGAAATTAATATAGAAGTACAAATATAGGTATAAGTTTATAAAAACTAAAGTAACAGAAATAAATTTGTATGATATACTTTAATTTGGTGTTTATACAAACTTTTATTGATGCACATTTCAGTCCCATTCTGCTTGTTTTGCCCCATTAATTTGGGGCACACAGATGTTATGAGATCTACCACTCTCTCCAGAGGAACATGGGGAGACACTCAGCCGTTTCAACAGCTTTGTTGGAGCATAACAAATTGTATGTTTAGTCTTTCCATTGTTTGGGGAAAGGCATAGTTATAATTAGCAAAGAAGACTGGCATTAGGGGGTAAAGTCCGATGATAAAGAAATGGAATAATTAATCAGTGAAAAAATTGCTCTGCTGGTGATAGATGTTGATTAATATTAACTTTGGCCTTGTTAAATTTTTTGTATCCAGAAACAAATTTTTGGACAAAGTGATGAAGCTCTTTATATATATTTTCTCATAAGATACATCTTTATTACGAGTTATTTTACAACTAAATACATATTTCCTAGAGAACAAAGTAAGTATAACTATTACTTTAATAGTCCACGCTACACAACTTTTTTGATTCTCCCATTCGATATGAATGTAAAGAGGCATTTTGGATCCCAAGCACTTGGGGATTCCAAATATAAACTGTACGTGAGAAAAGCAGGTTTCCTCCAGTTGTAACCAAGCAACCGCAGGGATTTGACCTTGTGACTTGATAATATTTAAAACCAAAGGTGCACAGGAAACTGTGGCTACTTAGGGAAGATTTGTATGGATGGTCGAGTCTGCAGAAATTGAGACAGAAATTGAGACTTGAGAACGGGAAACCACTTCATGATTATTAAGANAGTTGTAAATATTTTTAACAAATATGGGTTTCTGGAAGTAAAAGATAAAGCACTGTTTACATTATACAAGTAATCTATACAGAATGTTGTGTCATCATAATCACAACTAAACAGATCAATCTAAAAGAACAAAGAAATACCTTGATCACTTTGCTTTCGATATTCTCACAACCAACTCCACCGTTTCTTTCCCTTTTAGTTTCAGATAGATATTATGATTTCATATCCCCAATAAATCTTTGAGAAATTAATATAGAAGTACAAATATAGGTATAAGTTTATAAAAACTAAAGTAACAGAAATAAATTTGTATGATATACTTTAATTTGGTGTTTATACAAACTTTTATTGATGCACATTTCAGTCCCATTCTGCTTGTTTTGCCCCATTAATTTGGGGCACACAGATGTTATGAGATCTACCACTCTCTCCAGAGGAACATGGGGAGACACTCAGCCGTTTCAACAGCTTTGTTGGAGCATAACAAATTGTATGTTTAGTCTTTCCATTGTTTGGGGAAAGGCATAGTTATAATTAGCAAAGAAGACTGGCATTAGGGGGTAAAGTCCGATGATAAAGAAATGGAATAATTAATCAGTGAAAAAATTGCTCTGCTGGTGATAGATGTTGATTAATATTAACTTTGGCCTTGTTAAATTTTTTGTATCCAGAAACAAATTTTTGGACAAAGTGATGAAGCTCTTTATATATATTTTCTCATAAGATACATCTTTATTACGAGTTATTTTACAACTAAATACATATTTCCTAGAGAACAAAGTAAGTATAACTATTACTTTAATAGTCCACGCTACACAACTTTTTTGATTCTCCCATTCGATATGAATGTAAAGAGGCATTTTGGATCCCAAGCACTTGGGGATTCCAAATATAAACTGTACGTGAGAAAAGCAGGTTTCCTCCAGTTGTAACCAAGCAACCGCAGGGATTTGACCTTGTGACTTGATAATATTTAAAACCAAAGGTGCACAGGAAACTGTGGCTACTTAGGGAAGATTTGTATGGATGGTCGAGTCTGCAGAAATTGAGACAGAAATTGAGACTTGAGAACGGGAAACCACTTCTGATTATTAAGACTTGTTGGATTTACAGAGTAAATAAGCAAAAATGATTCTTTGTATGAAAACATTTGTTTTTAAGGGTTTGTTGTTTGAGGGGAAAACAATATTTACTTTGCACAGGGACTTTTGAAGATCTTTTGGTATGGATTCAAATACAGTATACTGTGCTTCACGAAAAAGAAAAATGTACCGAAAGTAAGAAATATTTATAAACATGAAATGTTTTGGTTTATTTCTAATGAATCAGTGATGAGGATTTCTTTTACCACTTCTAATCAGGATTAAAGACACTGTATGATTTCCAATGAAGAATAAGTCTGAAAAGGACACTAATTACTTGAGACAAAACGTTAGGGGGCATATCTTCTTAAATTGAAAGGTAATTAGAAATTTGGCAACTGGTTGAATTTTCTTACGGCGGTTAACCATTTTTTTTAGACCATCAGATATGTTGATCAACTTTTTTATAATCCCAAATAACCGACTTTTATTGCGCAGTAGTGTCTTGAAACATTTTTCTCTCAAGTCTTTAACTCATAAACAAAAGACGTCTTTCTTTAGGGAAAATAAAGAAGAAATACTCTTGTGTAACCCATAAGTCATCCATTCCACTAGTAGTCTTTCTCCTTAGATTTCTCTGAATTTTGCAACTTCAACACTGGACAAAAAAAGAGGCCAATTAGAAGAGAGCTAAAGTTCATATTAAGAGCAAAGGCGAATACTATGATCTTCTTTCATCCTCATCCGCCCCAAAATCACATAGTTACTTGTTCCTCTAAAGAACCAGACTGATCACAAATTCGAGACCCTAAATAAATAATTTTTAGCCCTCAAACTCTCAGATCCCAAATACTATAATTTTCTGATTGAGCGCCTGCGCAGTCATATAAAAGTAAAAATTTATATACTCGGAACATTCACCTTGATGTAACAAAAGACAGCCCTGTAAATCAAAAGATGAGACAAGATAAACAAAAGATGAGTGATATGTAAGCTAAACTTAAATACCTACGACCTTTTCATCATCTTCCTCGACTGTCATAAAAGAGGTAACCGACAAAACTTGTGCTTCATCTGTAATACATTGATTTATTCCCGATTCATTCAAAGCTAACACTGGATCTTTAAACATAACAAATAATTTTTCTCTTCACTTTGCTGCCTTAATAGAAGGAATATCAATGTCTTCGGCCCCGTCGACGGAGATGTTTAAAGCCCATGAATTTAATGAATTGGAAATATTTTCTGATCTCAATTCTTCCAATGTTTTCAATATCCTTTTCACGGAAACTCCACTTGACGGAGATTATCAAATTCCCATCGTCTGTGAGGTTCTAAATGCCATCAGTTGATAGCCATTCATCATATTCCATAAAACCCTAGCCTTAAATTGGTTGTTCTGTTATACATCTGGAGCTTGTATTTACGTTGTGAAGCCTTTTGGAATAAGTAGGGATTCAATTTTATTCTGCTTTAAGCTTCAGGTGACAGAATTCTCCATATGACATTCAAAGCTGTCCCAAACAAGCATCCGCTTGGAGAACGAGAGAGATGGTAAAACTCTTTTTAACAAAAGTAGTACAGAAGTATACATCCGTCCGTTTTCAGATGATGCGACGCAATAGTTTCCACGAATCTCTTTGTTCATTCTGCTGACCTAACGTTCTCCATCTTTAAAGACAATAAAAGGCTTCATCTGACTATGCTTTTTCTTGAAAAGTCTATTTTAAAACAACATCTTTAACTCCCTTCCTTGTTACCAGTTGTCGTTTCGAACTTACATTACCAAACGGATGTTTCACCCATGCCGTAGATTTGAGAAGGTTCGAAGCTAAACTTTATTTACAGAGTAAGCTTGTAGCATGAATGACGTGTGAAACAAGGTTTTCAATTCGTTTTTCTTTATCTTTCTGAGCTATAAATGTAGATCTTCTGAAAGAAAGTCCACTTTTACGCATTTCGTTACGTAGCCTTTCACAGCTGGTTTCAAAATATTCAATTGTTTCTGATAAAGATTCAATTAAATCACATAAAGTGTTTTAGTTTTTTCATGATGACGATCCAAGAAATTCTCAGGTTGTTCTCATGGCGATTTCAGATCCATTCGAGGACTTTTTCTCGACCAGCGCCTTCTTACGTTTGCCTTTCCAAGTGATTACATGCACACTGCACTAATTTGTTTCTCTTTCTTCCTCCATTCACGAAAGCACCTTAATTACAGATCAAACTCCTCACCTGCAGCACTATTACCATTTATCACTGCTTACTTCACTACTTCTAATTTGAATGCAGCTTACCTCTTTATTCTTTCTCCTTGTGAGATTGAATCGCAGAGGTTTCAAAAGTGTCTTGCGTGTTTTCTCTGCAGAAATACAAACCATATCGAAGTATCTTTCTGATGAAACTCTCATCACCTGACACCTTGTTTCTTATATTTTTTGCTATATTGTTGACGCTTTTTTAGTGTGGATGGTTTAAACAAACGTTACAAATATTCCATTTTATGATATGAATTGCCCATTGGCATTCACTTTAAATAAAGGCAGCAAGGTTTCTTCTATATGTTGTATTTGTATATAATTTTATACACATACTGTACATCTTTTATACACTTTTTATTTTTGCAAATTAAAGCCCTTTTTGGTATCTGCATTTGTTTTGTGTATGTATAACAGGTTGCAACTTTTGTAAATACTGAATTGAGGTGCCTGTTTTTAAGCGTTAGAAACAAATATATGTAATAAAAACAACAACAACAATAATAATAATTATGATGACGATGATGATAATAATAATAATAATAATAATAATAATAATAATAATAATAATAATAATCCGACACATTTCTAATGATCGTTCGTATGCCTAAATGAATAGACCATTTTGTGTACATGGGAGTGGAATCAGTTTGAACAACTGCGTTGAAAATAGTGAATGGAGGTGAAAGGAGATCCTTTTTTTGAGCCAGTTAATACAATTTTTATGAACATCGAGCTATTTTTTCTCCTTTCACTTGCACTAACGGTAAGATCGTCTGCTCTATGCAAACTTTCATCTAAATCAAAAGCTTTTAAAGGCTTTTTTTTCAAACACGATTCCAGGAATCCATTCATCTGGACTACCTGCCAATGTTATGGCCTTCTTTCTCGAACATTGTGTTCACAAAATATTTGAGTTTTGTCATGTTTTCTTTTCTGTGTGTCTTCATTAAAGCCCAAATTAGGCTAATTGTGTACCTTGAGGTTTCAGATAAATAGTATTCTAAGTCAGAGAGAGACAGAAATTGTAAAAATTGTCATTTGTTATTAATACATTTTGTCACATTTGTCAGGATATTTTGGTGGTCAGATAGAAAGTTGTAATTCCAATTTTCGAGTTCGATTATTTATTTAATGACATTGCAATACAAAAATAAACAAACTTACTCCAGTTTGACAGCATAGAGTGACAGACGTTTTTAGAATTTGTTATATATATGTATTATAAAATTGGATTTAACTCGATAGTATGAGGACGTCATGATTAAAAGAAGTGCTGCACACCAATCATGAGAGGAAAAGTCTAAGCAAGAAAAACACTCGTAAAGAGACAATTGAATATGACGAATAAATGATATTGTTATTTTCAAGGACGAATGGTTCGTTGGACATAAACTAATTGAGTTGTTGCAGCTAATTTATCACGTTCTGAGCTAATCAATGAAAAACTTCACTCACTTTGTGGTAATAGAATGGGAGAAATCGAGAGATATAATTTGCATGACTATAGAATAGCAATATAAGTAAAAGAGTTGACTTGACTCAAACTAATATTAAACCTTCTTATCAAGTAGAGTACTCTTGGGCACCTTATGGACGTTCCGCTCCCCCTGCACTTATAATCGAATAACTGACTATTGTTTGTATTGCATTGCCCCACGTTTAGGAGGTTACAGTTGATTCTAAACATTGATTCCTGACTTCATTTTTTTAACTTTTTGTCCAGACCCTTATCTATTACATTTTTGGTCATTTCCAACACCCCTTCTATTCCACCCCCCCCGTTTATTAAGATTTTGCGATTTTCGACCCCCATTTATTCCAATTCCCCTTCTATTAGGCACCCTAGAGTACCTGAAGTATTTGTATACAGATAAAACGGAGTGCTGAAGGCTACTCAAAGTCTTGTTTCTATGACATGGTGGCTGTAATTCCTTTGAGGAAATATAAATTCTCAAACTGCTGAGCAAAATTGTTTTTATTCCGACTGAACGTGACCTTTTATTTACTCCTATTTAAAATACTATTGTTTTTCAAGGACCATAGTTTCCTTTTTCGAATGTTAGTCTGCATTGCTCTGCAGGTTGAGACAACGATCGATGTTGTAGTGGATTCATCTGTGAGCTAAAAACAATACTTCAATGTTTGCTGTACTCGACTAATGTTGATCTTACGGCCATTCCACTATTACTACTACTACTACTACTACTACTACTACTATTACTACTACTACTACTACTACTACTACTACTACTCTACTACTACTACTACTGCTCTACTACTACTACTACTACTACTGGGTCTACTACTACTACTACTACTTCTACTACTACTACTACTTCTGCTACTACTACTACCACTATTACGTCTACTAGTACTGTTACCACCACTTCTACTACTAGCAACAATAAACACAAACTAATCTTCTCTTAAGTGGCAAGATAACAATATTCATTGGGAGGAAATGAAATATTCTATCTGGTAGTATTTTTATTTGTGAGCATTACAGTATACATTGATTAAAAATATATTTTAAAACTTCTTTTACAACTTCATATGATTTAATAAGAAGCAAAAAAATACAAATTGACAGTAAATTTTTCAAGTTGATTTAGGTAGAATCAAACCGTTTTCTTCTGTTTGTTTTTATAAATTTACTCATTCAAATACTGGAAAATGGCAGTGGAATAAGTCTTTGAAACAGCAACAGTAATTTTAAATAAATCTAATAATATACTAAGGATTAGAAAAGTTATAATATTTCGAGGCGCTTCAGGAACTAATTTTTTAGGTTTTCGAACTCTGATGGTCATTACATTTACTACAATTTATAAAGTATTTTTAAAAGAATAAATGAAAACCATTAACCAATACTGATAGATCAAGTGTTGCTGGAGAATTTACTTTTAAAAAGTGTTAAAATACATTAAAGCTATCGCCTGTTTGTCAATGAATCACGTGGTGAGAGACCCACTAGATCGTAAGGGCAGGAGACGCACAATGCTACGATAGGTCGCCGAACGACCCTTGTATCAACTGATAATGATGATGATGTTGTTGTTGATGATGATGATGATGATGATGGTGGTGATGATGATCAAAAAACATGTTTATTTATACTGGCTTTGGTTAATTTTGAAGTAATTTTGAATAAGTTTTAAATAAATCTAATAATATACTAAGGACTAGAAAAGTTATAATATTTCGATACTCTTCAGGAACTAATTTTTCAAGTTTTCGAACTCTAATGGTCATTACATTTACTACAATCTATGAACTATTTTTAGAAGAATAAATGAGAACCATTAACCAATTTTGATAGACCAAGTGCTACTGGAGATTTCAAATTAATGAAACAAATTTTGCAAGAGAAATTTGACTTGTACTGTGAAGGTTGAAGTGCCAAGGAAGAAGCAAAACTGCTCTGTGATTCCTAGGGATTATACACCACTTCCAAAGAATAAGATAACCGCAGTAATGCGGTATTTAATTAGTAGTACTAATTTACCCAAGTCATGTAGCAGCCTAAGGATAGCTTTAAAGTCTAACAAAACTTTACATAAGTAAAACCATCATAATAAAGTATCTCTTTAAAATTAAAATCCCTTTAAATAAATCCCACTATTGAAGTCTGCCTAGATGTTTATCCAACTATTAAATCTAAATGGCATGTAATAAGAATCAAAGATCTCGTGATTGAAGCCCTTGCTAACAAAGGCCTCAACTTCCCCTAAATATAATCGTGAAATGGTTAAATGAATGCATACCTATTTTAATAAATTATGTTTTGGAACATAGAAAATTTGCATAAAATCCTTCATTTAAATACATTGTGCATAAAGCACCACAAACCAAGACCATGATAATTTTGGTATTTTCTTCTTATTTCTTTAATGTAGAAAAGTGTGGAAAAGTCTTTTTCGCTTTCTGTATGAATATTTATCCTGTCAACTATTTTCCTTTAATTTGCAGCATTACTGCTGTTATCTTATTCTTTGGAAGTGCTGTATAATCCCTAGGAATCACAGAGCAGTTTTGCTTCTTCCTTGGCACTTCAACCTTCACAGTACAAGTCAAATTTCTCTTGCAAAATTTGTTTCATTAATTTGAAATCTCCAGTAGCACTTGGTCTATCAAAATTGGTTAATGGTTCTCATTTATTCTTCTAAAAATAGTTCATAGATTGTAGTAAATGTAATGACCATTAGAGTTCGAAAACTTGAAAAATTAGTTCCTGAAGAGTATCGAAATATTATAACTTTTCTAGTCCTTAGTATATTATTAGATTTATTTAAAACTTATTCAAAATTACTTCAAAATTAACCAAAGCCAGTATAAATAAACATGTTTTTTGATCATCATCATCATCATCATCATCATCATCATCATCAACAACAACATCATCATCATTATCAGTTGATACAAGGGTCGTTCGGCCGACCTATCGTAGCAATGTACGTCTCCAGCCGTTACGATCTAGTGGGTCTCTCACCACGTGATTCATTGACAAACAGGCGATAGCTTTAATGTATTTTAACTCTTTTTTAAAGTAAATTCTCCAGTGGCACTTGGTCTATCAAAATTAGTTTATGGTTTTCATTTATTCTTTTAAAAATACTTTATAAATTGCAGTAAATGTAATGACCATCAGAATTCGAAATCTAAAAAATTAGTTCCTGAAGCGTATCGAAATATTATAACTTTTCTAATCCTTAGTATATTATTAGATTTATTTAAAATTACTGTTGCTGTTTCAAAGACTTATTCCATTACCATTTTCCAGCATTTGAATAAATAAATTTTCGAAATTTATCTTGATTTGAGAAAGTTGTATGTCGTAAGACAGGCTTTTATAGTGGAATTATAATCTTATTAAAAATATTCAGAATTTGTGAGATCAATTTTTAATACATCTTATATGAAGAACAAAAGATAAAAAAACTCTTGAAATAAAATAAAAATTCAAAGCTGTACTTAACAATATAGGCGTTTATTTGGAAAAAATACAGCACCTATATTCTCGTCAGGCTTTGTATTTGCAGCTTTTTGACTACAATGTAGTATAATAAAAAAGTATTTTACAATTGGCTGCAAGGTCAAGCAGAGGAAATTCTTCGGATGAGAAAGGATACAGGTCACAGCGGAGATTAAAGACAAAGAGCATAGATATACTTTTAAATATTTGTAAGTAGATATTTGTATGCATATGGTATATTGTAACATGCTGAAAATTCCAAATATCAGTAAGTAGATAAGTGTATGAAAGCGTTATAATATAGCATGTTGCATATTATTAATGTCTGTATGTAGGCTTTATACGTATGTGTTATTATGTAACATGTTACGTTCTACGGGTAGATGTGTGTATGCATGTGGCATAATGTAACATGCATATTTTAAACTTGCTACTCGAATGAGGAAAATCCTTGTGGTAATTAGTACTACTAGTTAGCATTGGAAATGATGGAAAGCGGAATGGGATGTATAAAAGAATAAGTAAAAGATTGTTTGCACATGGCGAAAATTGGCTTACTTCCAGGGTCACTTATCATTGAAACCACAACAATAACAATATATATGTACATATTTGCATGGATGAGACGGTTATATAGTGTTAGCATCGTGATAATATAGAGGTGATACATGGCAAACGATTTTATTGATGGGGAGGAGAAAGAAAAATGTACCTGATAGTCACTTATTGAATTTTAGAATTCGTAGAGCGACTTAGTAGCCCTTCTAGCTGCTGGTTTTAGGGACCAATCATTTTCGTGGTTTTTCCCAGATGGTTTCCTACATCACATTTATTTTAATGCAGGTCGTTGGACTATGTTTGCATTTTTGACTTCTTTCGACCTAGCAATGTGAAAACTGGAGATTTGCATTAAGGAAGATAATATGAATACATTTTAAGAGGTCGTAGTAAAATTGACAATATGTAAATTTCTTTCTACTAATAATCGAATATTGTCTCTTACACGAGAAACCATGGAGTTTACTTACATACTAGATCTTCTGCATTATCTTTTTGTCACAAGTAGGGGTAAAATGAAACACAATGGAAACAATTTAGTAAAGGTGCATGTTACTTCTTGACTAGAATCAAGATAAAAATTCAACCCCTTCTATGTATGACATTATTTGAAAGATTATATGACTCAGCCACAAAATCCTTCTTACTCTTTCCAATTATGTATATCTGAGAAAAATAGACGGAGAAAATCCGATAATACGAGCAAAAAAGAAGAGACCGACGAGGGAAAAGGAAGGGAGAGGAGAGAGAGGAGAGAGAGAGAGAGAGAGAGAGAGAGAGAGGAAGAAAGAAAGAGAGAGGATAGAAAGATGACGGAAAGGAAATAGTGATGAGATGATGAGGGTGAATCAGAAAGATTGGCATACAAGAAGAAAAAAACTCCAAATTTTTATGAAAAATGAAATCAATTTAAAGCTTCCAAAGTTCTTTACAAAGACCATCTTAAGAAACTCTCACTGTGAGTGCATATGTCAATGTTTGTCTAGTTTTACGTCTTTTACACTGCAGCAACTTTAAGTGACTTTAACTTTAAATTACTCTAATTGTAAAGATAAGATTATATAGCTGGAGAGGGTTTGGACTTGTAGCAAAGTGGAAAATATACGTGGACCAGACTGGATCCGAACTGGTGCCTCTGGATGTTATTACCACATGTTTTACCACCTGGAGTATCGGAAATCATCATTCACCAGATCATTTTTGCAATCATACATTTTATTTATGTACCCCGTTTTTTCCTGTGGCCCCTATCGCTGGATATCTGAACTACGACTTTTCTTCCAAGATCAGCTCAACAAATCTGAAGGTACATGGAGGGCGAAGAAATCCAGTTCGATGCACACATATTTGTACTTTTCTACAATTACCTTTGTTATTAATTGTAATAACGCAGGGTAGGTAAACGTTTTTTGATTCACTGAAATACGTTTGTGGAGCTGTTTTGCTTTGATTAAGAGAAAGAATCTCGTAGGCATTCTTTTGAATATTAGACAAAGCACTGAGAGGCATTGACTTTCAAAAGTAATTGAAATGTAATCAATTAATATTTTTATTAATACATTATTAAGCTATTACACAAACTATAAAACTCACTATCAATCTAATGTAATTTCAATTCTATAAGCATTTAGTCATTTAGTTCTTTCAGAATAAACTTCGTATGGAAATATGTAATGCTTTATTCTCTAGATTTCTTTGGTGTTTTAATTATTTCCTGTTCTCTTTCAACGACAGTATTTTGACAAATTTATACAACAGCCAACATGAATACAAATGATTTCATTCTAAGCCCCCTGTATATAAAAGCTCGTAAATCAGATAAAGGATAACCGAATGCCTCAATTAACAAGAAGAGGAGGGAGATTTTATGACGTCAGTTTCACCATATTCTACTTAATGATTTCATTTAAAAGTCTTGAACAAAACTAATTAGGAGAAAATGATTTAAATGAGTATCTTAATGTAGAAATTCCTTGTTAACTGTTGTTTTCACCCATGAGAAAAAAAACATTTCCCGATTATGCAACAGAAATTATGCAAATTCTATTTCTGAGTTCCTTCTAGAATTTGATTCCATTTTCTTCAAATGACTTTATTTAAAAAAATTGTCTGTACTTTATTGAAGGTGTTTTGACCGGCTTGTTATTTTTCTGGAAATTTTTAAGTGCTACCCTGCTGTTTATCTTATTCAAACCACGAGGTTTCCAAAACTTTTCTTAAGTTTTATCACACAGACAGTTGTCAAAAAGGAAACATATGATCATTACAAATAAATATTTTGTAACAACAGTTTTTTACACCTGAATTTTTTTTTTGTATGATGGACTGGCTCTTTAAGCTGTGCCTTTAAATCATTTAGCTGATGCATGCTGTGTTAAGATGAAGAGGTTAAAATACTTTAATATACATTTAGAAATTTATTTATCGGTTTACATTTATAACACTGTAAGTTAGAAGTTGTATAGGAAGGTATACGTAATTATTGACAGGTTTCAAATAGGATACTAGGAGGTGTGAAACACGGGTGTTGGAAATGATTTAAATATTATTGCTGTGTTGTGAATAAACCTGAATACATCTAAAGCAGTCGTTTGGACCTAATTCAAATTAGTGGCTGATTTTAGCTTCCATATTAACTTCCTTCTAAAACTTAATTTCTCAGCTTCAGCTTCGGAGTCATAACGAAGGCTATCATATATCTCAGGGAAAATATTCAGGAATTTTCTTAATGTATTTCCTTGGTAAGGCACGACGTCTCAGCTTGCTAGATCTTTTTGTCATGCAATTTTTTTAAAGCAGTATTGGCCAAGTGATAGACCAGCAGCTTACTGTGTGAGAGCTTCAAGGTTTTCTAAGTGCAGCTACGAGAAAGGGAAGGTACAGAGGCCATTTTGTGTATCTGTTAGTTACGCTACCCATAGGAAGAAAAGAATTACTTGCCCTTAATGAACTCAACGAAATACTTTTAGTTTCGTCCATATTTGAGATAAAAATAAAGGGAATTTGTTTAAAGAAATGAAATGCTTTTAGGAAAGATCTCTGACAAAACAAACACAGTTATCGATTTCAAATTTATTGTAAAGAGCAGGGCTTTACAATTGAGCAAAATTAAAAGAATTGTTTGGCCAAAAAAAACACACATCTATCGGCTGTAAATATATGGGAACTAGAAGGACGTTGCAATTGATCAAAAGTAATTTTCCAAAATTTTAAGTGCAAATATAAACTAGGATGGGCTATATTTTCTTATTCCTTCTACGGATTTATTTTGCACTACCCGATCTTCTTAAATCATCCCAAATTAATTATATCAAAATCAAGAATTCCAGTTGTTAATTGTGTTGGTATTGATTTTTTTTATCTGGACATTTTAATAAACATTAAGGCCTTAGTATTTTTCAAAACGAAAGGACTACAGAGGGGAATAACCATAAAAAATGTCTCGAAGCTTTTGTTACCAAGGCAAATAAACGACGGAGAGGCACTGAGACTTTATCAAAGGGTTTTTTTCTTGTGGATATAGTCTCAAAGTCTAAAAAGTATCAAGTGAGATACCTTTTTTACACCGTTTTCATTCCACATGAACAATGATACTTTAGATCTATTTTTATCTGGTGTCTTCATGTTAACCAACTTTTACAAAATCAACAAACTATGAAACTTACAAAGTAATCATTTCAAAATAATCATGGTGATGATGATGATGATGATATATATATATATATATATATATATATATATATATAAATCGAGTACAGTATACAAAATAACTAGACAAATTTAGCAGTTACCACTAGTTTCATGTTTCCTTAAGAAAACATGAAACTAGTAGTAACTGCTAAATTTGTCTAGTTATTTTGTATGCTATACTGGATTTATAAACACTCTAGAAACATTGAGCACTCTTAGTGAACATTGGTATACTTTACTTACTATTACTATATATATATATAAAAGAGATATAATAAGTTGAAAAGAATAAAAAAACTACACTGTCCATTTCACTATTCATTTGAAATGGACAGTGTAGTTTTTTTATTCTTTTCAACTTATTATATCTCTTTTATTACGCTCTGCATTTATGTATCGAGCACTCTAATACGGTTAACTGAATCGAAAGTACCATATATATATATATATTAATGTTCTGTTAAAACCTTCGAGGATAAAAACTAATTTTAATTGCCAATAGTCTTCGAATATATCATAATGGTGATTTCAGTTTTTAGCCACTTTATTGGAATTTATATCCAAATCAATTAAAACCATTTTATTTACTTCTAAAACAATAAAACTGATAAACTGTGT
>RDPX01000102.1:2170122-2194615 GCA_003991215.1 Morbakka virulenta
AGAGAGAGATAGGAAGAGAAACAAAGAAGTAGGCAAGGTGAAGGAAAACAAATGAGAGTAAGAGAGTTAGATAGAAAAAGAGAAAGAGAGAGTACGAGAGAAAAAGAGGAAGGGAGAGAGAGAGAGAGAAGAGAGAGAGAGAGAGAGAGAGAGAGAGAGAGAGAGAGAGAGAGAGAGAGAGAGAGAGAGAGTTGTTACTAAGTGTCAAATAGGCAGTGGACATAAAAGCAACATGGAGAATGGAAGTGGGAAAAAAGCGAGCGACAACTGTTTCATGTAATCTAAGCATTTTAGTTTCTCTTTGTCGACGTTGCTTCAAGGACAGTATCATCTCGTCCTACCTGTAAAACTACAGATCTTTCTTTTATAACCTTAATTAAATATTGAGCCTTTATTACCACGATTTAAAGATGAACTTGTTTTAGTTTTGATAAAATAAAACAACAGCGAAGAGAATTTTTACTCTATTGGATGTCCCTGCTGCATGAAAACACTTTGCTCAATTCGCAATCCTTTCCATCCATCGATTTCATTCAGTTACAGAGATTAAATTAAAAAGAGAAAAGAAACAATATCACTTCTTTCTTCACATAGTATAAAACACTTTTTCAGTGGAGGTACAATAGAATTTTGTGTCACCCGAAAGAGAATTAACGAAAATAAAATTAAAATTAAATATGTGATCAATAGTAGATTAGCCATCTTAAATCCTGTTTGTTTCACATTGAACGAGCAATTTTGTAATTAAAAGGTCTTATTTCAATTTGATAAAGTAATATGTTTTACCATACTAAACAGAAACCTTTAACTATGGAAATTCAATTTTGTTAAATCCTCGAGATAATCTATATTCTTAATTTTTCCGTTCTTGGTATATGTAAAGAGACATCTTGAACTTCAGGAACAAGAGGAAATTGAGATCTGTTCAAAACAAAAGGTACAATTTTGTTTATGGTTGGGATAGGAATGTTATCCCTTTTGCCAAACCAGTCAATATTACTGCCCTTATAATGTAAGGCTACATTCTTTGGGCTATAACTGTTGCGTCATTGCCACCTGAATAAAATTACTTTAAAATATTACTAATCGCTTGCTGGATAGCTACACATCTTTTCCCCAATTATCTTTCGCATTCAGGAAGATTTATGTGTATATAAATAGATCAATTATATATATATATACATACATATATATATATATATATATATATATATATATAAATCGATTAATTTTATATATATATATATATATACATATATACATATATATACATANGTATGTGCGTGTACATTTTGATTGAAATGACTGGTGTTAGTAAAGGATTACAAATTTTTTAAAAGGAGGCATGGTCTATGAAATTTTTGGATCCTTAAGTTAAGGGGTTTTTTTCCTGTGTATGATCACTTTCCCATTGCCACATAGCAAGCAACACTTGACTTTTGAAAATTCTGATTCTCCAAGAAATTTAATATTTTGGCCCTTTTTATACAAACCCTAAGAAGCAAAAAGGACACAAAGCCACTAATTTTATGCAACTGTGAAAAGAAAAAGGAAAAAAAAAAGGAAAAATGGTTAGGCCATGAGACACGAGTTAAGTTCAGACTTAAAAACGTTCAAGTCATACGATGGAGGGAAGCATTCAGAAGTCAGAGTTCCACAATCTAGTCGCTTAAGGTAAAAATGTAAAAAACCCTGCTTTGATAGAAAAATTACCACATCGAGGGGCAACCACTGCATAAGGATGGAGTGAAACGAGTTACACAAAATTAATAAACTGAGCTGGTAGCAGCAAAGAAAATTCACCAGAACACTTCCCATAATAACACCTGCAGGCAAGTCCATCGATGAGAAAAAGGTTGAAAAGTAGCAGCAAGATTTGGACCTATCAGATTACAAATACGTTTCTGAACTCGATAAAGAACATCATAAAGATGACGTAAGGAAGAACCTGTCCTGATATGACTTCATGGAAGGACAAATGGGGGATTTATAGAGATACAAAGTGGCCTAGGCATAAGGTATCCTCTAGCACGATACAGAGAACCTACCTTTTTAGAAGCATACTTTCCAATAAATTGAATGCAACAACCAGAAGAAAGATCTGCAGTTAACTGAAAAGAAGCAGGTCGTGGATATTTCTTATATTTTTATATTTTAAAACTATTTTGTAATAACATAACCAAAATATTATTATTATCACCTATATTGTCGATGAGAATTACACCTGACACAGAAATTTCATTGGTAAGAACCAAAATGAATATTCTTCTTCTTTGTCTTTCGGCTTTGATCTAATTGCAACATGACGCTGTTGCTCCTAGATTAGTCAGCCAATCCCCACCTCTATTCCTTCTTGCTCTGTCATTGGTATGCGGGATTGAACCATCAACTTCTCTTCGATAACATGAATAATGTCTCGTCATTTCACTCCACCGTCCTCTATTTCATTTCGCCTTTGCTCCAGACCATCTCGCTTGCTTGATGTGATTTCTTTTTTCTCCTTGGCAAAAATCCCCAAACTATATGAGTCTATTTAAGATTAGTTTGGTTACTATCATATATATATTTCAGCCATCTTTCTAATGGCGTCATTCTTTTGGTGGGGAAACATGCTATCCCACTACAACATCTTTACTTCAGTACTTGTGACAATCTCTCGTCGGTTTATTTTAAAGCTATCGGTTCTATTCCTTAAAGACAAAACTTTTCTTGTTACTTAACAGTAGATTTTTACCTTAACCTTTTTTGGCACTTTCTTGTTATATAATATGTCATATACCCCCACCACTACTACTCCCACCACTACTACCACCACTACTACTACCACTACTACTACTACCTCCACCACTACTACCACCACTACTACCACCACTTCTTTTATATTTTGAAAATCTTGGTATTCACTTCTATCTGCCTCTTTCACTGTTAGTTTCATGACATTTAAACCTATAGTCTGTTTTTTTGACACAACAAAATGTTCTTCCCACACAACGTATTAAATATTTTAAAGCCCTCATCTTGATTCGCGTTTTTCAGTTCTTATTCATTAAGTACTGTGTTGGTTTGAATAACTAATGTCTCTCAAAAAAAACCCCAAATCATATGCTTATTCCATCTAATTTATGCCCTTATTGTTGTCTATTCCTCTCTCTTTCTCCTACCAAGTTACGCATTTACAAACATAAAAACACGTTAAGATTCACACAAGGAGATTCCAAACACATCCAGTCACTGTAAACTGTTCGACGACATGTTCGAATTAAACCAATGGAGATTTTCTTGTTCTTTTTTAAGACGTATAACGATACTGGAACATTGTAAACATCACGAATTTTAATTTTTTTTTAAAAAAAGAATTAGTACCCTACTTTCAAATATTTGAACCATTTTCTAAGATCATAAGTAAAGACCTGTCTCTGATGTAAGTGTGTTTGAGAAGTGGTGTTCGAAAGATCACAGATGCTATTTGGGAAAAAATTCTAATAAGAATACGTTTGTTAGTATAACACACTGTGGATGGACATCTGGATTAGGGTTTTTTCTTTTCAATATTCAAGAGAGGTGTTTAATGATCTCTATTATTAATAGTAGATATTAAATTATTCCCTCGTTTTACGCTATTGATGTTTTCAGGGATCTATTTCCAGTGTTTTCGTTGTTTTTTTTGGTTATCATATCTCTGCTCTAGTTACCCTGGTTAACAATAAAAATACTTGAAAATAGTCTATAAACACTATTGCTCAAACAATAATTGGAAACCAATTTTGCAGTTTTGCAAACTCACTGAGAATTCAATAAGAAGTCTGCCTAGGCAACAAAATCCTAGAAAGAGCTTAACAGCCAAGTTTTACAAAATAAATAGACAAAATTTGAGATCTGAATAAAAGAATATCACATTTTTTCTTGAAATCTTCAAACTTGCGCTAAATAATGTATGTTTAATGCTCTAAAGGGGGTTTAAAACACAGTTGTCAGAGGGTGATAACACCGGCAAGAGTTGTTCATGTCGATGAAATAAAAATAGTCAGATTCAGCTTTACTAAGCTGTTGGCTAGTCCTGAGAGGAATAAGTTGGTGGCTTACTAAAGGACATAGCGAGGTGGAGGGTAATGGTGGATGCTGGCAAATTTCCTTTATCAAAAGCTTCAAATGCTGAGAAAACAATATCTGTAAAATATGAAAGGAAAAGAAGATTAAGGTGACAATGTTTTTCAGTAGATAGGCGTACATTAGACAGCCAAGAGTAGTCATTTGCTCAGTCCAGCGAGATGTCCTTGGGAAAGACGTGATATATTAAAACTGTTCTACTTCCTTAGGCATTGAATGCAATGGTGTTTGACCCTAACTTAAAACAAACAAGAAAATAAACACGAATTAAGTGATGAAAAAAAATTAAAAGAGATGTATTTACACAAAGATATATCAGATGTTCTACATCTTTCAGCTATTGTACTGTCCAGGGAAGGAAATAGAGAAAGCTTTTGTCTCCGAAGAGAACATCGCTCTGAGTTGGTTCTCTCGATGTCTTAATATTTTCTCTGTTTTTCTCTGTATCTCCTTTTCTGTCTGACTGGCTATCTTCTTGTCTTCCCTCTCCTCTCCAGTTAAAATACCTACGATTACCAATGTTTACATTCAGCCATACATTCTAGAATATTCTGGGTGTTTTTATTTAGTTAAAAGATTGATGACTAGAATCCGTTACATTTATTTGTCCCATGTTATGGTCTTTATACCTGTTTCTTTTATTTCTCTCTTTATTTTCTTTGTCTTCCTTACTTCTATTTCTATTTTTTCTGTCTTCCTTATTGCTATTTCTATTTTCCCTGAATCCTTTTATTCGATTTTTATTTTTTCTGTCTTCTTTATTTCTCCTTCTATTTTGCTTCTATTCTTTCCTTCGATTTCTGTTTATCGTTTCTTCGTTATTACAATTTCTTTTTTCTCTGTCTTCAATATTTCTAGGGTTTTTTCTGCTTCTTTATCTAGCATAAACAATTTTAGAAATTTTTATTGACTTTCCTGGCAGTGCTTCATTTTTTCTGATACTCTTCTTTTAATAGAACACTTCAGTTCTCAACAAGAACCAATTCATTTTATGACTTAACGCTATTAAAACATGGATTCTAATGAATTTTTATAAAAACCATATTTACTATAATGGGTACTGTAAGCAGATGATTCAAGAGTAGTATATCAAGATTATTACGTCTATATGATAGTTAATCAAGCCAGTCTGTTTGCTTGAAAACATTGCTGTCTTTAAGGGCTGGTGATAAACACAGAACCAGATTTCATAAGAATTTCAATATCTTTCTGTAAAAACAAATCGATGTAGTTTATTATGTAAACAATCCTATGAGCAAGTCTACCAATAAAATGACAAATTTATTGTTTATTTCAAAAAATTGTATGTATATCATCAATCAGGAATTGGCAATTTGTTTTTGTGATGTAAAAATCTTTTGAGTTATTGTGGGCAACAGAAAGATCTTTTTGTGGAAATAAATAAGAGAATATTCTTAAAACACTTCAAACATGACAGATGGCGAGATTCGAGTCTATTACACAGTCTGAGATTATACATACTGATGATTGGAAGGTAAAAGATTGTGATACTAATAAAAACAAAACAGAACCGCCTCGTTTCTTGTCAAATCTAATGAAAAATATTGGAAAAAATTATTTCGAAAGAAAGTTAGGTTTTTAGCCATTACCATAATCATCAAGAGCTGTACATTTTCTTTCTATTTTGGAATCGCCATCCAATGAATTTTTAATTCAGATATTGCATTATCTTAACTCATATGTATTCATATGTTTACAATATACATTGGGAAAATGTCTGGATGCATGGAATTATTAAGTTGTAGAATCACACAGCCAATACTGTCTTAATATATATATTAACCAGAGAAATGACGACAAATGCCATATAAATCCCTGAAGTTGATAGACTCCAATAAGTTTCAAAAGAATAACCCTCTTTAAAAATATATTTATTATCGGGAGCATTTAATCACCAAAAGTTATCAAAATAATTCCTTGACTGCCAAGGGCATGAAATAAAAAGTTCTCTAACATCTTTATTGTCATCTGCGATAAAACTGCTTAACTATAGAATTCTGGAAGATTTTTAGGTATTTTTGGTGTTAATACTAACATATCCGATCAATACCGCAGGTGCTTCATTCCAAATATTCCTTATTATAATAAATCCTATTTGAGGGCTTATCTCCATTTTTCACAAAACCAGAGCTTTTAGCTTTCAATGAGTTTTAACTGTCTATACAAGGCATATAAATAGTTTTTCTTATCTCCATCCATGCTCGTTATCACATCCAAATATCAGAAATACATTAACATTTCAGGACATTTTTCTGTGTGCATTAATCTTTTTAATTCTCTTTTCCTTTCAAATACGAAGTTGGGAGACTACAACGAGACTTTTCGGAGCAATAGTTAGAGGATATTGGTAATGTTGAAGGGTGTATTCAGTTGCTATTTCCAGTTAAACACAAACTAAGGGGAAAAAAGAGAAAAAGCCACTCAGAGCCTCGTCGTTATCCACTTTCTACAAGATAGCGTAAAGCCCTTATGTAGGAAGAGTTTGTAAATACTGAACAATATTAGTAGTCTGAGTATGGGATCAAACTTCTTTTCTCCTTACCGAAAATGTGGGCTTTAGAGAGGAAAAAAGTACATAACAATAAAGAAGAGAAAAATTCTAATCAATTGCGTGAAGAATACCTTGGAATGATTACCTTACAACACAATTTCTTTTAAGTTATAATTTTTCATCAATTTGTGTTGGCAGGAAAGTTTTTGTACTTTATAGACTTTTTCAGCCCTCCTACTATCAGCTTTTCCAACTTAACAATATTGAAATCAAAGGGACAAAAATTTGAGTATTTTTGTTATTATTTTTGCTGAGCCTTCCATAGTGAAATAAAACATTTAACATTTTTTTTATCGGTGGAAAATCGTCATAAAATTTATGACTGCTTTGATGAACCCTCTTCTTCTTCCTCTTTTGGCGTTTCCCATCAAGGTCGCCAAAGCAAAATGACTTCTTCCGTATGCGTCGGTCCTGTGCATCTTCCTCGGTCAACCCAATCTTTATCATTTTCCAAACAGTCTCTTCATCTTCCGCCTTGCCTTCCCTGTTTTCCACTGCCACTTAACTTCATGTTCAGTACTCATTTAGCAATGTACTCCTCTTCCATCCTTTGCACATGCCCATAACACCTTAAGCGTGTCTCTCTCAACTTTCGTACAATGTCACAGACCCCGGTGGTATCCTTCATCTTTTCATTCCTGGTCCTGTCCTTTCTTGTAACTCCAAGCGACCACCTAAGCAAACGCATTCCTGCAGTTTGTATCTTGGACTCAAGACTCTTGGTTAGAGCGGGTGTATCCAGTCCGTACAACATGGCAGGCCTTGCCACCGTTATGTACAGCTTTCCTTTTTCATTAATAACGCTTTTTTCAATGATAACAATAAGCCTAACAAATTTTCTCATTTTCATTCTCCCGGCATATTGGTTTCAGGAATCCTAATTAGTTTTTTACACTTTAATATTTTGAATAACTAGAAAAATAACAATGGCAGCTGGTATCAAGTACCATGCGTTTTATCATTTTAGATAAACTGTGATCCATTGGGCTTTAAATCAAATTTGTTACGTAAAGAACTGTCCAAGGCCACCCCCGGCTCTGCCAAATTTAGCTATAACATTGATGTTAGTGACCGGTCTTATAACATTTGCTACGAGGTACCATAGGCTCTAAAGTTAAGAACTGACAGAAAAAAAAATGAGACAAGAGATTAATACTGTTGGTCTTTACTCGTGGGTTAGATGAACATGCCAGGTGGTCCGAGATTTAACAGCAGAACTATTTGTCCACATTCAACTATTGAAAAGAAACATATGTGATTACCATCTTGCTCTTGTCATGTCTCAATTAATTTGATGTTTGTTTCTTGCAGACATCATATCATGCGTTTGTGTTTCTGTAAATAAATATAATAAAGTTTTGTATACATTGACATGAAGACATATTTTTCCTTTCAACAAATGATATTTTTATATTATTCCTACTAGCTGAGGGGCTCGACATGCGGAATCACTGTTTCTTTGTTGGATTGTTGTCTTTTGCAACTGTAGCAATTAAGTCTAACCAGGCTTTCTTATAATAGTAAAGTTAACAAAATATTCATTTCAAGAAAAAACAGTATCTTATTTTTAAGCTGAACAAGGCAATAAGAGTGAGCAGTCAAAGAAAAAATGCAACAAAATGCGAGCACAATAAATTATGTAAAATTATGTGAAATTATGTGAAATTGTCTTAAACAATCACCAAGCGGTTCCATTCTTGCTAGTAATGGAAGGGTAAATAGTACGTATTGAGTGTTCAAAAGCAACCCAGGAACGTTGGAGGCATTTAGCTACAATTAGTGAAATAGCACATATCACACACACCAAAAGTTCACACCACTACAATCTTCCAAATAGCTCCTCAGAACAAGTGGCTGAAAGCATTTCAGGCAAGAAATCCCAAATCTTAACCTTAAAACTGCCGAAACATCGGCTGGTTTCTTCTCTGCTGAAATAAGCCTTGGCATTACAGCAATTAATTAGAGGAGCCGTGGCTTAATGGTTAGTGCAATTGCACAGTAGCCAAGAGTTCCGGGTTCGATTCCCCGAGCTATCGAGGAGAAGTTGGAACTTTGCAAAGAAAAAAAAGCCATTGGTTGGCGTCAGGAAGGGCATCCGGTCAAGAAATGCCTCACTGCCAAGTCAAATTCCCTATGAAGGGCACCGTCTAAGTCCCAATTGCTGGGGGAAAATGACGTTAAAAAAAAAATAATTTTTTTAAATTACAGCAATGAATTAGAATCAAACATTAGTTATTTTCTTATTGACTAAGTTGACAAAGCTATAAAGCTTGCTGGTTTACGGCTGAAACCTGTGAGGTGTCATTTTGTAAGACTTTCTGGGATTTATTATATCAGAAAGCGGGCTTTTCCATTATCCTAAGAAACTGAGGATACTGAGCGTTCCCAAAACCGAATGATTTGACAGAAGTGCGTAGGTTTTGGGGCAAGGGTGCATATTATAGAAGATTTGTTGCTGGGTTTACAGATATTGTCGCTCCATTAAATAAACTGACACAGAAGAATTTTAAGTTTAATTGGAGCATGCATTCTGAGAAGGCATTTAATAAGCTTAAAGAACAGCTGTTTTTGAGCCCAGTTTTAGCTTTTCCCGACTCGAACAATGAGTTTTTTTGTATACAGACCTGAGTGGTTTAGGTGTAGGTTGGGTTTTAGCACAGGCAACTGAAGGGGATGATAAAAAGTCTATATCATTTACATCAAAAGGGTTTACCTCTGCAGAGAAGAATTGGGCGGCTACTATAAAAGAACTCTTGGCGATAGTGAGAGCTTTGCAGTATTTTCATTCATATGTTTATGAAGTTGAAGTTTCAGTGTTTACGGATCATAAAACTTTGGAATGATTGAGAAAGATTAAGCACCTCGATGAAAAATTAGCGTCCTGGATTTTGTAGATTGAGCAATACGAATTTTCTCGAATTTTCACAATTCTCTAACCCCAACAAGCAGACGCACTTTCTAGAACTCCTGTAGGAGGGATTGAAATTTGGAGCTGGTCGAGAAACAAATTTCATACCTCTAAGAACATAGATTCAGCTATTGTACTCATCAAAGGCTGGCTTGCCATCATGATAAGAAAATGGATTGATGATCCGAATATTGGAAGATTAGTAATTGATTTTTTCCTATTTTCTCATAAAAAAGTACTAAAAATATTTACGAATCTATATGTCATTTTGGCGTTTACAAGACATTTGATATGATTCAACGACGTTTCTACTGGCCTTTATTCCACAAGATGTCGAGAAATATAATGCGCTAGATGTGACACATGTGCCAAATATAAAGTAGTTACAATGCCACGTTGCCCAATCAAACAGATCGACATAAAGCCACGATCATTTTATGTAAAAGGTATTGGTATCATCAGAGCATTACAAACTACGTCACAAGGAAATAGATATATCTTGTTCTTTATCGATTACGTTTCGAAATATGCTTAACCAGAGCCGTCACCTAATCAGGAAGAAAAACGAATAGTGAAAGTTCTCGAGCACATTTTTCCCGCACATGATATCCCAACTGGACTGCTAACTGACCAAGGAATTAACTTTGAACCACACATTTCCCCAAACACGTGCCATTTGTTTAATATCAAAGAGATGTACATAGTCTTACCACCAGCAAACTGACAGGCTTTGGGAGCGTTTTCATGGCATTCTTAAGCTGTTGTTGCTTATGAAAGTAAACACGGATCGTGACAACTGATATGTCTGTTTTACCTATAGCAGTTTTAGCCTATATAATAAGTAAACAGCAGAGCACTGGCAAAGACTCTTACACTCCAAAACTCGAAAATGATTACTTTAAAAAAAAACAAAAAAAAGACAACACTTACTGTTGTGTTGTTATTGCAGTTGATTAATATAATTTCTCATTATTTTTTCTTGTTTTGCTTGTTTTAAGGAATGGGGGCTAGTATGAAGAAGTAAGGTATTGAATGAACTTGGAAGTCCTGGTCAACATGTATTGAATGAAAAAATCAAGAAGAAAAACTATTAGACGAGTTTAGCTTTTTGTTGTCAAGTTTGATGATGTCGACGATACCGTGATATACAGGTTTGAAAATGCATTTGTGTTTGTTATTGTTATTATCTGCCGTTATGAACACCAAGTAGGAGATAGAAAAGAATGGAAGAGACCCNCACCAGCAAACTGACAGGGTGTGGGTGCGTTGTCATGGCATTCTTAAGCTGTTGTTGCTTATGAAAGTAAACACGGATCGGGACAACTGTTATGTCTGTGTTACCTATAGCAGTTTTAGCCTATATAATAAGTAAACAGCAGAGCACTGGCAAAGACTCTTACACTCCAAAACTCGAAAATGATTACTTTAAAGAAAACCAAAAAAAAGACAACACTTACTGTTGTGTTGTTATTGCAGTTGATTAATATAATTTCTCATTATTTTTTCTTGTTTTGCTTGTTTTAAGGAATGGGGGCTAGTATGAAGAAGTAAGGTATTGAATGAACTTGGAAGTCCTGGTCAACATGTATTGAATGAAAAAATCAAGAAGAAAAACTATTAGACGAGTTTAGCTTTTTGTTGTCAAGTTTGATGATGTCGACGATACCGTGATATACAGGTTTGAAAATGCATTTGTGTTTGTTATTGTTATTATCTGCCGTTATGAACACCAAGTAGGAGATAGAAAAGAATGGAAGAGACCCTCAAGGAACAGTGACCCCATATGAAGATGGGAAAAGCTGCAGAAGAAGAAGAAGAAGAAGAAGAAGAAAATTTTTATTATCTGCCTTTGGGCTACTTTGAGTTAATCACATTTACATTGGGTGGTCTGAATAGAAAAGGTAATATTAGTTCCTTACGATAAAATGGAAAAATATGCTGTAAGAAGATAATAACTTCTTGGCTGAGGATACTAACAAATATTACTAAAATGATGAACTGCTACATCCCACTTCAAACGACAATAAGAGAAAGGAAAAAAAAATGAAAAAATAGCTTACAAAATTTTAGAAGTAACCACAAAAATCGAATGTATAAAATGAAGTCACAGAAATAACCCAAAATGAAAAATTTTGTATCGAAATGTAGAAAGAGTCCCCTTATTCCCTAGTAATTTACTTGTTTCGATAAAGACACACAGCTTCATAATACTTTAATGTTCTTCAAGGCACCAAATCAAACTTAAATTACATCCAGTTCATTGCATGTAGCCTTGAATGAAAACATGAGTACATTTCAAGGACTAAAAGATTATTACTATTAAAATTTTTAACGATTTTATTTTATCATTATTCTTCTTCATAGAAATCTGAAACATAATAGTCTGATAAGGACTTTGTTCCTTGTATCCTCAAGAGTGGGTAACTTCTATTGAAACTTCAATTTGTATTTTCTTTTGTTTTGGTTTTGTTTTCAAAACATGAAATGTATATATTTTGTTTTGTTTTTATTTGGTTTCAACGTCATTTTCCCCCAGTACTGGGGCTCAGACGGTGCCCTTCACAGGGACTTGGATTTGGCAGTGAGGATTTTCTTGGCAGGATGCCCTTCCTGACGCCAACCAATTCCTTTTTCTTTTGTGAATTTCCAAAGTTGCCCGCTCGGGGAATCGAGCCCGGAATTCTTGGTTACGCTGCAGTTACACTAACCATCAAGCCACGGTTCCTCTTATTTATACATTATATATTAATTTATAATAATGATAATAATAATAATAATTTCTTTTCATGAGCTTTCTTTTAATCACCAAAATAATTTATATATTTCAGTGGTTATATTATCATCATTATTATCATCATCATCATCATCATCATCATCATCATTATTATTATTATTATCCAGTGGTTATATAGGATACAGTGAAAAATGGGTGGAAAACGCGCATTCAGTGCTTAACAGCAAGCCAGGTAAGTTGAAAACAGCCACTTGTACTGTAGCCACAAGAGTGAGATGATAGTAGATAATCAAATTAATTAAAAGTGACATTACCTCAACCTTGCCAGTGTCGCCTTCCCCCCTCCCCCCCCCCATCCTCAACCAGTGAGGAAAGGTACGTTGCTCAAGCGGTTATTGTTGTATGACAACAACTCATGATTAAAGCACTGCCAGCCCCTAACCTGATAACTGACCAGAGATAGAAAGATATTTTGGTATTGCAGCAATTAAATTCAGACTGGATACATGTATTTGTTATTAGCCTTTTTGGTGAAAAAACCAACAATTCATGGGCACAAAGAGCCATGTTGGAATGCATGCCAAAGGACATTTATTATTATTATTATTATTATTATTATTATTATCATCATTATTATTATTATTATTATTTACTGTTCCCTGTTCACTTTGCATTAATATTGTGATTATTACTATCTTTTAAAATTATCTATTAAAATAAATTTATAAATATTTTAGTTGAGCAAAATGGACGTTGATATCAATCTGATCACAAAAAGAAAAAATATTCAGGCTAAAAATAAGTGGAAGGAGTAAACAACCAGAGTAACGAAAATAACTGCCAAATCAAAAGACTAAGAGTAGAGAAAATGCAGAGCGTCAAATAAATAAATAAATACATACATACACACATACATACATACATACATACATACATACATACACACATACATACATACATACATAGATAGATAAATAGATAAATAGATAAATAGATAAATAGATAAATAGATAAATAGATAAATAAATAAATAAATATTTATATTCGCAGATATTCATCCCTTAATTGTGCTTCATAAACATGCAGATATGACGTTTTTGGTCAGCAAGAAAACCGGGTTTTCACAGCAGATCTGGCAGTAAAAACTAAACTAAGAAATAAATTGCAGAAACAGAGAAAATTTTTTTTAAAAAAAAAATGAGGGAGTTCGATATTTTAAAACTATTAATTTGTGAGGGCAGGGTTGATATATTTGTTTCTTTTTCGTTGGTTTCTGAACTGCTTAAAATTTCCGTCTTATTAAAAAACTGCATATACCCTGTTTTCTCCTTTTACATTTCAATGCGAAGTTTAATTACTAACTTCTTTCGCCTGTTCAGTTTTTCCCTATTTTTATTTTATCTAAGGGAAGCTGCCCTGTTTCTATTGAACCGAAATACAACTAATACGATGAGACACATAGTTCCATAGAAATGGTTGTCTTGTCTTACAAATATTCCACCTTTCTTAGTTATTTTCACCTCATTGCTCCCAAAGACACAAATGATCTGTCATCCTATTTCAGATTCCCTGACCTTGTCATCATGGGTTTTCACTGCTGTCAAGATACTATCTTTTTGTTTTCTTTTCTCCAGCAATAACTCTGCTAAACCAGCGCTTTTCGTAAATGCTCTTTGACATTTATTGGATATGATTCCAATGCATCTGATTTTCTAGCAACGGTCGCCATTTTCAATATTATTTTTACTTTAGATAAACTGTCATTTAGCTTTGTGGCTGTCAGTCCGAAACTGTTCCTTTACATCAATCTCGAACCCGACCTGTCAAATGCGATTCAGGGTTGTTAAAAGAAAATAGCCACAGATCTGTTTTATTGTTTCTTTTTTGGTTATCATTTAATTTCATTAAGAACGTTACTTGAAATTTGAAATTTCAAATCCTTATTGAGCTCGATCAAATTCGAGGTGTTTCTAGAATCTGGACAATCCAGATGACATCGTAATTATTGTTGACGAGAAGCGCGTATTTTCAAAGGTGAGATGATAACACGCCAGGGGGTCCCTCATGCTGCGTTCTCTTGAAGCAAAAGCGTAAAATCCCGAAGGGTTTGTTGATTTCCACTGTGGAGAAGCAAAGATCAGAGGAAAGACTGGATTTTCGGCAGTATTCTAGCTACCTGTTGGATCAGTGGCAGCTATTTACTAAGTTCAGCCTTAATTTTAGGCCTTGCTTCTTTAGCGATCGCTTGTTTCTGGTTGACCATCATTTGAAAATTTGTGGTCGTCAATTGATTTGAAAATTGACAGGTAATGATTGATGGTTACGTGAGTTGTTGATGAAGACATATCCACACGCGAGCTCCACAAGTTCGAGGAAAAACTAAAGTTTACGAGTTTTGTCGTTGATCTACAGCTTTTACTCACTGCAAACCGCAGTATTTTCAACTTAAAGAACTTTGTGGTTTTAACATCGATTGAATTTGAGATACGATGGATGAAATGAGGATAGTTTTTCTCAGGGCGAAAATCTACAACGAGTAATTATGGAATTTAGCGACAGATGTACTTAATGGCAAATTGAAGGCGAGCTTTCAACTAAGATCTGGATATGGCTGTGAAGCCTTTACTTTATCTATTGGGTTAAAACTCAGTTATTTGACAATACATCAAATTATCGGTCTGGAATTGTTGAATAGAATCAAATCGTGTCTTTGACCAGTTGGGCGGCTTTGGAGAAAAGGAGTGTGACTTGAGCATTTGAACCGGATATGACGAGTATAATTAAAGTGTACTATGTCTTGACAATAATATTTAGCCCGATATTAGCTGATAAATTGCCAGGCTTTCTTCTAGGTCGTAGAAAACCTAAGCAAGGGAGACCTAAAGTAAATTGTATGGAATGCTCGAATAATTATGCAGCGGGTAGAGAGAAATTTAAAAGAGACAGTGACTTGCTTGCCATGTGCAGAAAAGTGGAAGAAACCCGGCGATGTGTTGAGACATTACCAACTGTTTGCATTTATGATATAGGAGTACAAGTATTAAAAATTGGCTTCCCTCTTGAAGTCCAAAAGTATAACTGCTCATCAGTCGATTTAAACTCTACTGCAAGGACTTATGTAAGAACAGAAAAGCCACTTTCTACCAAATTACCTTCCAATCGGAGGCCGGTAAGTGCCACAGAATGGCCTGCAACCAATTCGTTATTAGTTGGTACACATTGCCAGTACAAAGCAAAACGAAGCCGACTTGTACACTGTGGCCTTTTTGGAGATCCACATTTAAAAACTTTTAAAGATCAAAGACAAACGTGTGTTGTAGAAGGTGCTTGGCCGCTTTTTAGCAATAAATATCTGGCTGTTCAAGTGACGAATGTGCAACTTGTGGATCGTATGAGTCCAACAGCTACGAACAAGGTATGTCTGACTTGCTTGACAGCCGTATTCTTTTTGTTGTGATTATAAAACATCATAACAGTTAGTTACGGTTTTTGCTCAGTAATTTTCTGCGGTTAACTTGATGGTTTCAATGTTGGGATCGATCTTTGCCACCCCTCTAGTATTAGGATCTTATTCCATTTTTACTCAACACGTTCAATGTTGTTATCTGATATCTTCCACAGACTTTACCTCATTGCACCGACAGTTTTTAGATAAGCTTGCTTGTTCTTCAAGCATGGATATTATCATTTCCTGTACGTTAATTAATTTAAACGAATTTTATCATTGTGTAATTATTTAGCTCTTTACAATCTGGTCAGTTGGTTTTTGACCCNGAGAGAAATTTAAAAGAGACAGTGACTTGCTTGCCATGTGCAGAAAAGTGGAAGAAACCCGGCGATGTGTTGAGACATTACCAACTGTTTGCATTTATGATATAGGAGTACAAGTATTAAAAATTGGCTTCCCTCTTGAAGTCCAAAAGTATAACTGCTCATCAGTCGATTTAAACTCTACTGCAAGGACTTATGTAAGAACAGAAAAGCCACTTTCTACCAAATTACCTTCCAATCGGAGGCCGGTAAGTGCCACAGAATGGCCTGCAACCAATTCGTTATTAGTTGGTACACATTGCCAGTACAAAGCAAAACGAAGCCGACTTGTACACTGTGGCCTTTTTGGAGATCCACATTTAAAAACTTTTAAAGATCAAAGACAAACGTGTGTTGTAGAAGGTGCTTGGCCGCTTTTTAGCAATAAATATCTGGCTGTTCAAGTGACGAATGTGCAACTTGTGGATCGTATGAGTCCAACAGCTACGAACAAGGTATGTCTGACTTGCTTGACAGCCGTATTCTTTTTGTTGTGATTATAAAACATCATAACAGTTAGTTACGGTTTTTGCTCAGTAATTTTCTGCGGTTAACTTGATGGTTTCAATGTTGGGATCGATCTTTGCCACCCCTCTAGTATTAGGATCTTATTCCATTTTTACTCAACACGTTCAATGTTGTTATCTGATATCTTCCACAGACTTTACCTCATTGCACCGACAGTTTTTAGATAAGCTTGCTTGTTCTTCAAGCATGGATATTATCATTTCCTGTACGTTAATTAATTTAAACGAATTTTATCATTGTGTAATTATTTAGCTCTTTACAATCTGGTCAGTTGGTTTTTGACCCTCCTCTCGTCAACTGGAAGCCGCCATGTTTTGGTTGGGTTAAATTTCACTGTTTTCACCTTCTTACGTCAAATATTTAACGCGTGATTTTGTGGTTCATAAGCAGTTCCAAACTTTCTCTCAAAGATCAGTCTTTCTTCACTTGATCCTTTCTCTACCCAGACGCTGATCGCCAAAGTGTTGGCAGCTATTAAACAAGGAGAAAATGAAGGTGTCGACATGGAAGGAAATGTGATGGTTGCAATTGCAAAGTTAAAATATCTCTTCACCAACTCGATCAGCTTTTGTTCAACAGAAAAACACAACAACAACAAAAAAACACGAATAAAAATCAATTAGAATGTTTACATCAGTTTTATCTTGTTAGATCTTTTTTTTGTCCCTCGGTAAACGTGGAAAAAATCAAGGTTAATGGTTGTGTAAAAAATTCAGAGTTTTACGAAGACTTAAGTGGGTTTTTTTTTTCTTCAAATGTTCAATTGAAAATGAGTTTTGCATAAAACCTGATCGACAATGGCTGCTGTGACTTTGCAGGTACATCGCCTCGTGGTGCTTTGCATGTTGTAATGGCGACTCTAAACTATGAAGTATTAGGATCTATTTTGCGTTTCTTTAATAAAGAAACATTATTGTTAACTGTATTAGTAAAAAAGCTTTAATATGGTCAGTGGCACAATAAATGTATTTGTTTAATTTCCATTAGTCCATGTGATGTGTGTGAACTGTCGATTTAAACAAAAAAAAAGAGGTTTTTTTACCTGTTCTGTTCTTGTGGCAATACTATTTATTGGCTTAGAACGATAAGTGTTTGTTTTCATCCCAATCTCTGATTTATTTCAAAAACCATACTTAATCTCAGCTTTTGATATTATTAAAGTATTTGCTTTCCTTCCATTGTCATATTACCGATTTACAGCCTTGATAAAGAGGAGCCATAAATAGAGAGGGACTGATTTCTTTAAGAAACTATCAACTTATTACAACGATTCTTATCGTCCCGTTGCCTTTCAAGATACCGCCGTATTTGAAGTGGTTATCGATGTAAAGTTGAGGTAGGAGAGCCGGAATTCACATCAACCCGTTTCAAGATCAATATAAAAAACAGAAAAAAATGTCATGAAACGGGTTGATGTAAATTCAGGCTGTCCTGTCTTAGCTCTGTATCTATCAACATTATATATTTACATGTAAGGTAGTAGATCCTGAATTTACAACCATCCGTTTCAAGACAATATACAACCTTAATCATTATGGTAGACCTGTCATGATATGGTTATGCCATTGTTAACAAGACGAACGATGATTGATATACACGTTATATAGCTCACTTTTCACTCATATTTTTTTTTGTTTTTTTTCCCCCAGATTACTGTTCTTATCAAACAACAAAAAGAAGGATGCACAGAGCAGAAAGTATACCAAGCACACTCGGGCTCTGTACCAGCGTCATTTCGAGATGGAACAAATGAATCAGGTCCACCAGCATGTAAAACCAAAGTCACTAAACAAGTGAACGGAACTGGAGTTAAGATTCATATATGCCATCTCAATACGACCGTATTAATTCGTCAAGTGGGAAAATTTTTGACTTTCAATATTCAGATGCCCGAAGAATTTGTACGGGGTGCCAAGGGCTTATGTTCATCAGGCTGCCCACTCTCCGAAAGAATCGATTATACGAAATTCTTCGATCATTCGAATTTGGTACCACAAGGTTCGAAAAAGACCATGAATGAAAAAGATGCAATTAATCAATGTGCACGAGAGAATTTAATTGACTTTTATTACGATTCTTGTGTTTTTGATTTGATGACGACTGGCGACAAGCAGTTCTATGACTCTGCGCATACTGCCATGAAAGATGCGATATCAATGGATCCGCATCTGAGGCTACGGCGCGATAATAGTATCGTACCCAAACCAGATTTTCCAGGGAGAATAAAATACTCTGGAATTGAAACAAGTGACTATAAACGAAGCTCGGGGGCTCGTCAGACATCGCGAACTTTAAATTATTGCGCGTTTTGTTTTCTGTTGTGGAGGTTATTTGTTACGTAAGGTTTTATTTTATTTAGAGTACTCTTCATTTTGCACACCATAGAATTTTTTAACGTATTAATTTATTGAGGAACTATACATAGTGTTAGTTATTAGCTTAAAGCGAAGAAAGGCCTGTATACAGAGCCTCTAAAACTCCGCGCTAAGCTATAAAAAGGAAAACGAGTTAATAATGAATGTATGGCCGGTTAGCGTTGACTCATTCTGTTTACTGCTTTTACGTTCATCCACGTTTTAATTGCACTCGTTTGCTTCTTCCTTTTACAATCATGGGGTTATTGTTTTGTGTTCGGGCCCTGCGTTCAAAAAATAGTATTTTTGTTATTTCTTGATTGTAATCATCTGAGAGATATTGGATTTCACGCTGTAATTTATGAAAATACCGATGCAGTTATTAAATTTTTCAATTCACCACGCTTAAGTGGTGATGTTTTTTAACAGTGGAATAAGCTTTCAATGTTAGAGGTACCAAGCTACAGAAGTATAAATTTTTGGTTAAGGGTATAATGGTCGCGTTAGTGATAACGTTAGCGCGAAATAAGTCAAACGCTCTAGGTAACCCCAGACTTAAAAAATTCTTGATTTGAGTAGAAATGCGTTCTGGCAGTTTTCTGACATGCAGTTCTGGCCACTTCTTGCAGAGTGATCTTTTTTACTCTATCAATTTTTAATATGAGCAATTCATAGCAGTTAAAACTGCCTTGCTCACCATTATTCTTAGTTATTTGAATTTTCCCTGCCCTGGTTTTCGTCTACCAATCACTGACTGAAATTTCGACTTTAAACTTCATGAGGAAGGCACAAAATATTAAAAGTAGCATATGACGGGAATTTCTTGTTTTATTTCCTGGTAAGAAATGCAAGATTTTCCGATCGATGATGTTGAAAGTCGTTTCCTCGGTGTGCTTAGGACATTAGTTTCATACCAAAACAACACAGATTCAAATCATTCCTAAAGGGATTCAAAAAGATTTCAAGCTCGGAAATATTAAGTTCGCATCGTTTCTCGTTTTCATTTTTCAACTTGTAGATTTTACTTCTCATTTACATCTTAAGTAAAAAGTACAGCATTCATCTATTACCATTCACGGACATTGTGGAATACCAACCGCAACTGGCCGGGTTTCGAGAAAATGAAACAAATGAAAAGTGCTACTTACCATGTAATGACTAAGCGAGAAACGCGGCCTTTTTCAGATTTTTATGAATTTTCCTTACGTTTAAGCTTACGGAAAGTTTTGTAATAATTTATGGGATTTCAGCATTCAATGACATGTCTTATGGGTCTGTTGTCATAGTTGCGTTGTGTTATGTATACGATTTTCTGTCCAGATTTCATAGCATTTTCCTGACAATGTTGTGTTATGCTCTATCTACACAGGATTTATACCATAGTAAAATGCAGATCACGTAAACATTTTTGTCTCCTTAAATTAACCCGAAAGTGCTGGGATTTGGAGCGTTGCCCTAGAAATGTCAAGCTACCATGTCTTCTCTCACCCTTTTCCGGAAGATTTGAAATAGGCCTTTTAAGATAAACTTTGAGAAAATAATTGTTCGAGTAATGGAAGAATAAAATATTGGAACATTTTTCGTGGTCTGCATTTTGTTAACGAGTCACATCGAGATGACTATTTAAGTCGATTTTCTATTGTCTTCAATTGACATTTCAACACTTTGACCCGCAGAAACATGTATAGCTTCGATCCTCTTGTAACGCGTGATTCCCCATTCTGTGTATCATTCTGTAAATAACGTACTGTGCACTTCTATATAATTAAAGAAATGAAAAAGATGCCTATTTAAGGGAAAAGATAGCATTTACGCTCCTGTATCTTTCACTTCTGTACTTTTCTTTTTGCTACTTTCGTCATGTTCCAGCGCTATAATTTTTTAATTGCGTCGCTATGGATTAGTGGAGAAAAAGAGGAGCAGGCAGAGAGAAAGAGAAAGGCGACAGGAGACAGAGGACTATATACTTATGGGAATAGAAGGAAGGTGACAGTATAGTCTGAGGTTTGCTGCAGTAATTATCAAATCCAGCATTCATTATGGGTTTGATATGTCGCATATAGCTTATCCGCAAGTTGGACTTTGAATGACGGAGACAATACAAGTCCTTTCGGTTACCAGTTGTAGCTTCTGGTAACACTCAATAAACTCCTGTGTGTAGGAAACCACTTGAACTACATGTTCATAAACCACGCCACCCAGGATAAGTATAAATTTTAATGACAATGGCTGCGATCAGAATTCGTTAAATTACAAGTACTTGCCACAAATCATATGTGTTATTGACCATATGAAACTGAAAATAGTAATTTTTAAGCAAGAAACAAAACTCCGTCATTAAGCTTATAACATTTACTTTGTGTTACCTCGGCCAATCTGAATAGTTGAAACAGTTAAGTGTTAGCATTCTAGGGGAACATCTAAAATGTGGTATGTAGTTGTTGAAACTACAGAATGCGAAGGACACTCAGTGCCTGTTTAACAAGTAGGCCGAGAACATCAAGGGAAATGCGTAAAGTAATTAATTGTGGGGACCCGGATGTGTTTATTTTGTTTAGTCTGTGAAACAAAGCCTTCGTGTCAAATTCCGCAACTCAGGATTGATCTGAAGTATACCTTTCTATCGGTAACCTTTACATAATGGTAATATACTGATATCTTTATTGGGCTCAATTGTACATTTTTGCTAGTGTCGTTAGGGTTGGGTTTTTATTATATTTGTCATCCCATTTCAACTTTTCTCATTCTGTTTAGATGTTACAGAGACACTTTATATTTATTATCAATTTTCGGCACCAACTCCACAGCGACCTAATATAAAATGCGCAAAACTACAGAATGCCCAAACAAATGTATTTTTACAAACGAAACAAACAGTAGTAACTTGTTGCTATTTTGATTACATTCCTGCCCGTGAACCACGTGATAAAGTTTGTCTTGAATGAAAGACCTGAGCTGAGCTCATAAATTTTGGCTTCGTCTTTTCCTTCATAAATAAGTTATTTTACAATTTACCCACATGTTGTGTTGGGAGTGGACAAAGCATTACTGAACAGTTAAAAAAACACACCCCCCCCAGCAAGGCAATCCATCTGAAACAATGAAAATTTTTGTATAAATGAAGACGTGGTTTAAAAAAGCACAGTATTAGAAAAGTCGAGTCTAAATACTCTTTTTGAGTTATTGTTCTTAAAGGATGTTCGATCGTTTTCCGGAAGATGAAGGCCAGACCACACTGAATTCTTTTCATTCATATAAAAATTCTGAAGTGAAATCATACTGAGTAGCTTCCTTTCTCATGTTATTCTATCCTGTCAATATTAAATCGTTCTCTGAGTTACTAGTAATCAGAAATGGGATGGGAGTATCAGTGTAAGTTGAAAAAGAAACGACACAAATCATAGTCGGATGTTTTTTTCCTGCCTTAGTATTTAACTAGTGAAAATATAAAACCAATGTGTTATGGCCAGGCTTTTCATATGGTGACATATCCATAAAAGTTGTAGAGGAATAAGTCATTTGTATCCTGAAGTTAACAATCAAATAGACCATAAGCAACATATTTCTCAGTGTGTTGTACTGTTTTCTGGGTGTATCTGAAAATCACAAGGGAATGTTGACAGAACAACAAAAAAATTATCAGAGTAACAAATCATTTATTGAATTGAAATAATGGAAGTTGTCATGTTGAATATCTTGAATAAGCAGTTGAAAACAAGAAAAAACCCAGGAAATTACAAAGAATGCTGACGCAGGTCACTCCTTTGTACAGGCATGTGTAAGTCATAATATAGCAATTGCTAAATATCCTTCAACTTCAAGGTCTGCCTGTGTTTTTGGCACAAGCGACAGTAAAGGTTTGCCACAGTACATATTAAGTATAAACATATATTAGTAATTCTACATGTGTCTGTAAAGAAACGAAAATTATTGCGTTATACTTAAGGTATTTTCATAACACAAAACTGCCTCGAGAGTTGTACATTCATGAATGGTAAGAAAGTGTCAATAAAGTGAACTTGTACATTGAATAGATTCTTGTTGTTCACATGACTTGTCTTTGAAATGAACGATTTTTGCCAATATGCAGTGGTCACTCGAAATTTTCATCACTCTAGCAAGGTGTCTTTAGTGATAGTCACTGTAGTAATACACAGAGAGAGAGAGAGAGAGAGAGAGAGAGAATTCTCACGTAAATAGGAAATAGTCTCAGATGATCCCACAAAAAATAAACGGATGTCGGGTCGTTCTGAAAAAGCTGGTTAAGAAATCTGGTTTTAAAATACATGATATTCCAATATTCAAAGAATTCCTGCCCTTCTAAAAGTGCTTTATACCCGATAAATTTCTAAGAAAGTAGATAAAATTGACCAGTTACTGTTTATAGTCTACTAGCCATTAGTATAGCACATATAAACAATTTCAGGTAGCATTGGATTTCAAATGCAAGCAATTACCATCGCATTAGTAGAACACTTTTAATAAAATGCCACGGTGGAATGAAAAGCAATATTTTAAAGAAACATTTAGGTTGTGTTTTCTAAGATAAAAGCAACTTTCTTTGGAAAGCACACACGAACAAAGGTTATCAAACACCATTTAATTTAGGCCTGTTTTTCTCTTGCCTGACAGCACCTTCACATTTTCCTCTTGCTTCTATGAATCTTCCCTTACACTTAAAAGTTGATACTTGCTTGAACTGTTTTCACTACCTGTCGTTAATTTCAACTTTGTTTTACCTTCATCTTTCGTCAGTTTGTTGACCATCACTTTTGACTTTATATCATTCTTTTGATGCAAATGAGATTTCTAGGTCATCGACATAAAGGATCTCCCAGAGAATATTTTTGTCTTGTTTAATTTTTGCTTAATAATTTTATGACAATGTCTAAGGACAAGGAATTTAGAGTAAATTCTTGCTTGATTCCCTGCTGGTGTATATTGACAAAGAATACTTGCGTAAGACACTTTCAGTAGAATCTAAAAATAAAGCCGCAAGCCTGCCAATCAGTGAAAAAAACATCAATAAAATTCAAAGAACAAATCTTAGGAACTGGATGGCCCAAAGTTTTGATAAGACCAGGCTAGTCAACGAAAAGGAGTCATATTCAATCCTTTGCCCAATGAATATTCATTTACTTGATATGTTGATTTAAAGAGAATAGTTCGACTTTATGCCAATATAATATGCAAAACGTCAAACAATCATTCATCTTTGTTTCAGAGCTACTTATTAATGAAGGATGTGCGTTGGTAGGAGCAAGAAAAAGGTGTATTGTATATTTTTAAACATTACAGACGTAACACTAGTGCTCATTCAAACTCATAAAATATCCTTTAGCTTTTAGGGATATCGATACATGTACGTGTTCGATACACATAAATATGTAATGGAAAGCTTTCATTTGTATTATAAACAAACAGACACACACACTCATCATCTGGCTGTTTGGAGTTTACTCATAATACTATATATATAT
>RDPX01000102.1:2213635-2247210 GCA_003991215.1 Morbakka virulenta
AAACAGCCAGATGTTAAGGCTTCTATTTTAAAAAAAAAACAAAAAGAAAAACAAAAAAAAAAACCCAAAACAAAAAAAAAACCAACTTATACATCACAAACAAATTTTACACGACTCGAAATGCAATACATAAACAAAGCCATAGAAGAAGTGCTTCAGAAATTTAGATAAGAGACAGACATAAGATAGACCATGTTGGTAACAGAGGTCCCGGGCTTGTGACCGGCAGTTGCTGCTTTCCACATGTGTTACGGGTACCCAACACTCAGTATACCCTCTGTTACAAAGAGAAATATATATATATATATACATATACTCAATCTATCTATATATAATATTTACATAAATATATATAATATATATAATATATATACATGTATGTATGAAAAACAACAACCAAAACATTGAATTTCTTAAAATATTTAGTAACTTATTGTTAGTTTATCAGTCAAGGTAAATAAAATAGAAAACGAATTACATATTGGAACAAGCTGAAAACAAGGCCATGGAAACAAAGCTGGAAAAATACAAATACACAAATGACCACAAGCAAACAACAACGGAAAAAACATTTTCAAAAATAAACAACATTAAGTAGCAAAATAGAAACAAACAGACTAAGGAATAACAAATATATTTACAATAAAAAAGATGATGAAGATAATAACACTCGTTGTAAAGAATTGAAAATCATTAGGAAAATGATTTATCAGTAAAAAGTTGAAACCGATTATTATTTAAATAGTCTGATATAAGTTCGACCTTATCCACTCAAACTACAGTTCAATAATATCAGAAGCAAAAAAAAACGAAGACAGGAAATCCACTTATTTTTATGATATTGAAACTCATCAATATCCATCGGCATATTTTCTTGCAGAATATAAATTTTTTAATTATTTTGATAGTCGCAAGAATTTTCACAAAAATAAAGGACCAACTCACATGTTATATTGCGGTTTCGTGTTTCGGAACAATGACTATTTAAACGTTAAAATTCGTGGATTGTAAAACTTAGATAAACATGTTTATGCTTCTATTCGTTAGAAGAAGAAGGTCCCGCCCATTGTATAAAAATGTCTTCCATTAACTTTGTTCTATATAATGTCAACTTGACTCACGAAACGACATTTCTTATCAGAACGATAATTACAGCGCATAGATTTCCCCCGTTTGATGGCTCTAAGATAAACAGAGTGAACAAAGTTATCTTTAAAGTTTTTGTTTTTCAGGCTAGAAACTAATCAAGGCAGTAAAAAGAAATATTTTAAAATCAGGATGATCACTAACCATAACATCATAGTTGCTTTTCAGAATTTTGCTAATTTTCCTGAACTTATGGTTCTAAGTTATAACAAAAGGAACACGAGGCACGTCCTCTCTGGCTCTATTTTACCTATCTTGGAGCAAGGTACTTAAACCGATATTGGAGACTACTTGGAAAATTCTTGTAAGGGTGGACTACTTGTAACCTCTAGCCACAAAAAACTATGTAACTGCCCTGGCGTGGAGAGGGTATTGCGAAATGCGAGTACATATAAGTCGAATTCGGATAAATTGTGACTTTGGTAGAGAACGAATATTAATGAGAGAAAAAAAAGAATTGCTTTTGAAACACTGGTGTGCTGCCTTGGGTTTGGTATGTAAACTGAAATTAAATTAATTTTGCTGAATTTTAATAGAAAAAAGGCAGCAGAATTACTCGAAGAACAGCGGATATTTGATTTGGTTTCCTTCTCATCGCTGAAAGAATTGCTGAAGTTGATGAAGTGTTCTAGTGAAGCGTGATCGTACTGCCATATAAAAAAGGTATCGTCAATAAAGCTTAACTAAACTAAAGGACGTTTTCTATAAGAAAAATCATAATGGCTTAAAATAGAAAGCTCAAAATTTATGAAAACGTATCCTCCTTGGTTGAGATAAAAATCAGCACGTTAAATATACTTAATTTTCAGATATACAAATGTTATGATCCGGAGGAATTAAAACCTACAACAATTCTGGTGATAAGAAAAACCTCAAAGTTGATATTGTATAGCGATCTTGGCATACTCTTACTTGGAGTTATTGTCTCCAAGAAGAATCCCAGATCACATTAAATATGCACTTAAGGCAAAGGTATATTGGCGATATGACTTGATAATTTACACATGGTATCCAGATGAGTAGAGTGGCACCAGACGTTATTGAGAAATAAAAAGAATATCTGTGGATAGAGGAAGATGGTGGTTGATGCTGGCTAGCCTTTGTACGTAATGGTGATACTGATAACGATGATGATTGTTATTATTATTACTTAAGCAAAATAACTACAGTTACATAGCTAACAATAATGGACCATCAAATTTTATTGGTCCTAATAGCTGTTAGCGTCTTCCATACAAAGAAAACAAACACCAGTCTGTGTTTAGTCTTTATTTACCACGAGTCTTAAAAGCATTTTTCAAATTATATTTTCACTGCCCATTAATACAGTTTTCTGCATCTTTGGAACTGCTACGTCAGCTAATCGTGTTCGTTCTAAGTGTTTATTTAAGACTTTTTATATATCAAGCATGACTTCTTCCACATCTCTCATGTTCCATCAGTCCTCTTGCCACCTTCCGCCCTCTTCACCTCTATCTGTTCAATTAGTCTCATTAATGATACTGTTTTTTCTGGTGTTAATCTCTACTTAAATAAAGACGGTCTTCCTGTTCTTGTCTTCAGTATAAATCACTTCGTAATTCTTTCTGTTCGTAAGTTTCCTTTTATCTCTTTTCCACACTCTTCGTCTATTCTGCCTTCACCTTCCATGCTGGTTTTCATCCTAATACTCCATCTAGCCTCACATTATTCTCCATTAATTCTAATGGCTTATCAATTTCCATCATTACTTTTACTACTTCGTCAATGATTGTGTTATGATTGATAACAATCTGATGTAGCTCATGTAGTTTACCTTCCGTCATTTTGCAAACATTCATTGGATAGGCTACCACTGGGATAACTTTAGAATTAATTGCTTGTATCACTTTTTCATCATTTAGTTCGGTTTTCATTAACAGTTTCAGCCTTCTTGGCATTTATTTTTAACTCTTTCATACATCTACATTGTCTTGATACCATCTGCTTGCTCCACACCAAGAAACGTATACATCTCCTTCTGATACATGTCTGGAGTCTCCATGCTTTCTTTATTTTTATTATTATCATTATCATTGCTATTTTTTTTTTTGGAGGAGCTGCATTTGTTGACGGTTGCAGAACTTTATTAATGTTGGTAGCTAAATACCTGAAACCGAGTTTTTGCCTGCTCTATTNACTACTTCGTCAATGATTGTGTTATGATTGATAACAATCTGATGTAGCTCATGTAGTTTACCTTCCGTCATTTTGCAAACATTCATTGGATATGCTACCACTGGGATAACTTTAGAATTAATTGCTTGTATCACTTTTTCATCATTTAGTTCGGTTTTCATTAACAGTTTCAGCCTTCTTGGCATTTATTTTTAACTCTTTCATACATCTACATTGTCTTGATACCATCTGCTTGCTCCACACCAAGAAACGTATACATCTCCTTCTGATCTTTGTCTGGAGTCTCCATGCTTTCTTTATTTTTATTATTATCATTATCATTGCTATTATTTTTTTTGGAGGAGCTGCATTTGTTGACGGTTGCAGAACATTATCAATGGTGGTAGCCAAATACCTGAAACCGAGGTTTTGTCTGATCTATTTTTGGTGGTATGATAAGAAAAGTAGTTATCTGTCTTATTCTTTTAAAGATAGAAACATATAAATCCTTAAAGAAAGGTAATTTTGTAAGGGAATCTCCAAAATCTTTTTCTTTTATTTCACGTGGAGTGACATTGAACGCATGCATTCTATTTAGGAATTTGTTATTTTTTGAAAGACTATAAATTTTTTATTGGTGTAACAGTAAAGTACAACATCGAAATCTAGGTCTTTATTACGTCCATAACAGTCTTCCTGACACGGGTACTAAGAAAACAGAGATAGGGACCTGGAAACTACCTTAAGAGATAAATTTTCAGAAGCACAAAGATAATTGTTTAAATGTTCTAAAAATGAAATGTGGTACTGAACAACAAAACAGGAAGACATTTGAGCAGGATTTGGTTGAATAAAAGTATCCAAGGGTTCAAATCTGTCTAGGAAGTTCGTATGTTTTACTTTTCAAATCGTAATTTTATTATCAAAGCTATATTTTCTATTTACCAAAAGAATACTTACCGGTTATACTATTATTGGAAGTCGTCTTTTGATGAAAGATTAATTAAAGATCGATTTGACTATAAAATATTTTAGGAACCTGAAATTAATATCGGTATCCAAGGAGCAAACAGTTGTAGGGAGGTATGCTTTGAAGGAATTCTTACTCTGCAACAGAAATGGGATAATTGGATAATCAATTTTTAAAAGAATTACTGCATCGTGTCCTCATTGAACAAAAAATCCAGATGGAGTTCCAATGTATAACCTTCTAAAGTAAGACCCATACAAACCACACGATGAAATATTAATTGCATTTTGAATATGAATGGCTTTATTACTGAATTCTAGGTACAAATACATTTTTATTGCCGGCAGTGATATTTTACTTGACCTAGAATTATTTTACTATGTCTTAATATGTTTCAAGTAGGTTTTAATTTTAGATTTTAAGTGTGGGCAAATTATTTGTTATGGTACAAATTATATTCAATGCCACTTGCTCTGTTAAAATATTTGGAACTGAAAGAAGGGTAAGAGGGCTATGAGTAGAGAGGATAAATAATAATTTTCAAGAAAGTTGAAAGGATGAATTTTAAGGATATGATACCTTCTTCATAAACGTCATCCAAGTTCCTTGTTCAAATAAAATATCAGTTTATGTAACAGCTTCCTTTTTTTCATATGGTTGGATTATTACAAAGTCTCAAGACCACTTTTACAAAACGATCTAGTATGATATAACATAAAAAGAAGAGGCTGGGTATTAAATTGCCAGAGGAATGCAAATGAAAATTGGTTCTAAATGTATAGAGGTCAAATGGTATGATGATGAAAATAATTAATGTTTAATTTATGACGATTAATTATGATAAATTAACTATGATTAAAGAAAAATTATTGATAATTTCCAGACGTCAAGTAATTATGGTTGATGGTTAATTAATTCTAATTTCTAGGACTCTAATCGAAAGCATGATTGGAATTCAATAGCAAAAAGATATGATCAAAAAAGCTTTGGGCCTATACCTCTATTTGACAGTCAGATAATTGAACTGCATATGGGTGAAAGCGAGATGAAAAGCTGGTGGTTCCTTTGATATTTCTAAAAGGAGGGCTTGTATAAGATACTTTAATGACATGGAAGTGTTATGAAAAAGAACTAGAAAAGATTCATTGCAGCAACTTGAGTGTCCAGTTTTGAGGCGAAAGCTTTGACAATGGCATTTTTGGCAATTATAAAAAAAATTCAAACAAGGCACCAGGCGCACGGAATTCTAATAGAAAAAAGGGCAATAGACAAAAGAAACAAATAAGCAAAAGAGTTGATCTTAGACTTTACAATATTGAAGTCATGTGAGGGATGAAGGCACTTTACACTTCAAAATGTTCAACAGTCGAGTCATCCAAGGGAAAAAACTAAGTTCATATAAATATTACAACAGTACAATGAGAACTAAAATATTGCAAACTTAACATTTTATACAATTGACCGTTTTTCTCAAGCGAAATGGTTTAATATCTTTAAGTAAACAATGCACTCTATATTTCTTTAAGTTTTTACTGTTTGTAAGAAAAAAGTACAGTGCTTCCTTATTTCAACATTCTCATTTTCCTTTAAATATAAAATAAGGATGCTTTTGGAAAATGTATGTTTTCTGTTGATAAAATTTAAAGTGCTTTGAGACATGTTCCCGATGTTTGTGATTGGAAAGCATAGAAAGCTATCTCTTTACTTAGGAAAATAATAAACTGCTGTTACAGGTACCAGTAGAAAAGCTGAATGGATTATATTCTCTTGGAGCGGTGGCTTCTAGAGATAGGGGAAAAGTTTGCATTTCAAGGCAAGACGATTGTGTTATTGTTTGACTATTGCATTGCACATCCTTCTATTTAACATTTGAATTCGATAAATCGTTTATTTTTGCTACCAAATACGCCTTCAGAGTTGCAACCAATGGAATATAGGGCGCTTTAAAAGTTAGTTATAGACTATCATTTTTTCGCGGAATAATCTGAACAATTGAGAAGAAGAAGCTCATTCCGACCCAGGCTGGACGCTATGAAAATGCTGGACCTGGCCTAGGAGAGCATTTTTTGACCAGTCATCATAGATTGTTTTTCGAAATCGGACAATTCGGAAGACAAACAAGAAGCCGGAATTCGGGGTGATGATGAACCCTCTAAATTCTTCGATGACCAGTCAAGCACATAGAGAACACTCGATATCTCCTCCGTTGGTTCGACTTCGAATAACCAAAAGTTACACTAGATAAAGAAATAGTAAAAACTGAGCTCAATATATCAGATGAGAAGCTGTTCAAAGATCTAAAGGGGGAAGGAAACGACGAGATAAGATGAACAGGGATGAACGCTCTAATCAAGCAGTAGACCGTCCAAAATTCAATGAGTTCCTGGCATCAATAGAGAGGGTCCATAGCTAATGTTGTTAATTGAAAATGAAAAATCGCGTTACAGCACCATCTGAGAAGAATCAAGTGTTATTCAGATTGATATACAAGAGAGCTTGAAGCAAGAAACGGTCGATATTTATTTTTATGCGCTCTGTTAGACTTGCATAACCAAAGGTGAAGTTTTCAAGGAAATTTATCTGTACTGCTTCTGATATCTTTTCTGAAAAATGGTTTATATTTTCCATTGCATTATTAAATCTGTTTACAGATAATATTCCTTCCTATCTCAAACCAATTAGATACAAATTACAGTTAACTCGAATTTTCCTCTCACAATATATAATTTTTGAGTAATCGAGCGCCCCTATTTAGCCGAACTTCTGTTAACTCAAACAAATCTATTTTTTTTTAGAGGTTTGACTCAAGTGGGGTTACGGTATTACAAAAGGGCCTGGGAACTAATGGTAATTTTCAATAAGCGAATAACATAAGGACAACACCCTGGCTATAAAGCTAATAAAGCCAGAGCTTCTTACTGCTGACATTAGTATTTAGAAGTTTGAAAAACTTAGCTGTTAGAAGTACTCCTTTAATAAGACACAGAGTGTCCATCTTTCTTGTTGCTGGGATTTCGAAATTGTCCCACATTATGGTTTGTGCTGTTCCTCGTATGAGAGTTGTAAATGCATAGTGTTTATACGTTAGGAGAAAAATTTGATAAAGTATTTAAAATTAAATTGGTTAAATCAAATATCGTTTCCTAATATTTTGTTAAAAGATGTTTTAAAGACTTGATATTTCCGCATGAAGAAAATTTTGACTGTCTTTGTGTCATTGTTTGAACTGAAACCTCCTTTGAAATCAATTCTCATAAATTCGTAACATAAAATTTTCCGTTTTTATTTTAGGATCAATGTGAACTTTGAAACAATCCTTATTATCTTTGAGTTTAACACAACTTATTGTGTCTTTTTTGCCCTTGCGTTTGTTTCGATACATAACTTATATGTAGTGAAACCTTACAAAGTTATCCTCATGATATTTAGATTTCGATGTTTTACAGTATAAAGTCGAGCTAATATTTTTGGAAAATGCAAAGTATTTGCATAACAAAATAGGCATTGCATACAAAGACACCACAGGAAACTATGATCCAATGATCCTATGATCCGACATGGACTCTGATCAGCAATGCTTAGAATTAGACGATTGTAAGTTACATGGTAAAGCTTAAATTAGTCTTGGGTCCCATTTAGCTCTGAAAAGAAACGTAGGGTTAAATGTTCCAATAATCAATAAGCACCATGGGAGGTTTATTTTGCACCTGAGTACTTCTCTTAAATCTTAGCAAGGCGTGTGGTACCTCAAATAAATGATTGGTGATCCAGCACTTTAAAATCACAATAAATTCTTGTTTGTTTCTACCAAATGCTGTTAAGACATGTTGAAAGGTATTTTATTAACCAAGAAAGGAAACAGGACTTCGAAAGTAGTCCCCCGTTTGTTGTGCTTGGCTGAGGAAAACAAAAAGAAGATTGGAGAAAGCACGCTGTTTTTCGTATTTGGCTTCTTGTAATTTGTCATTCCGGTTCTTGAACGGAGTAACTTGTTGGACGAAGTGAATCAAGACTCAACGTAGAGATCACTTCATTGTGATGAAGTTACTTCTTCTATTAATAAGCAAACCAGTGGATACCGCTTAAGTTCATTTTGTTTCAGCCAAGAAATTTGCAAGAGCTAAAGGCTAAGCATCTTGAGTCATTATTACTGGACCATGTACAGATACACAAATACAAATAAATACAAATATGCAAACACAAATAAAATAGATTGTCTTCAGTCTCGAATGATTGTTCCCACCAATTGATTTACTTTCAAGACTTTGACAATCTCCCAGTTTATTAGATTTCGTCATTATATTTCAATTGTCATTTTATTTTTAGTGATAGCTTTCCTGCGGCTTTTAATTTTTGCAGACTTTCTTATTCCTTTTAAATTTGATGGATATGTATTCCACATGACATAAAGCAGAGGAAATGGAGAAAGAGGCTCGCTGTGGAGAGAGGCCTGTTATTCTTAAGGGAATGAAAGGCCATTTTTGTGAACCACGCGCTCACTTATTCGGAAAAAGTATGCGATAACAAAAGAGTAAAATTATATTTGCTTTTTCTTCCCATTTCCTTCTAAGATAGGTTGCTTGTGACAATATCTAATGGAAAGTTGTCAGCATTTAGATTTTTAAATTTCTCGTTTATTCCTATCCTTAGCTTTTTATAAGATAAGTAAATGTCCTGCTGCAAAAGTTATTCCAACGTCATATTACTCAATTCAAGAAATTACTAACTGGCAATAAGTAATGGGGATTTTGATTCTTTGATGAGCCTAGTTTATTCAATTTAAAGCTTGTTTTGAAACTTTTTACCACTTTGCAATACACAGACAGAGAAACAGACAGAAGAATAAAGAAGTCAGGCAAACAGGCACAAAGAGACAGACAGACAGAAAGACAGACACAAATTTACTTTTGTAGATATGAAATTGTTATAACAAAGTATAAACTTTATGGGTGTCCAAATCCTGCAATCCACAACAATTGTTGCATATATCATTGTTTCTGTTGTTTATTAACTTGACAGTTGTTAAGATGCATATATTTGTAACGAGTGCAAGGATAGTTATTCGCTAAAATTACACTTAAACAAGAAAACAGTAAGATCAAAGTAGTTGTTATCATAGCTATCTAGCCTAGCAGCAGATTATTTTTTTAAACAAATACATATAAAGCTAACAGTTGGTTAGCAAGTTAAAACTACTTAAATGAATAAAACTCACTAAACTTAATCGATGTTTCAAAGAGACTTTGTTTTGATAGTTTCCTCTATTAAATTGGCTTTTTAATTGTTTTCTGATTAAAAGTCTTAACTAAACAAAAACACGTGGAATAATTTCATTTTAGCAAGATGAGTTGATTATAGTTACAAATTAAGAGTTTGGTAACATTAATCAGAATAGCTTGTTTAACAGATTAAAATTGGCTTCATTCTAGAGGACTCATTCAGGGATATTCTGTTTGTACTTCTATTAATCATTTGTGCTTTAATTGATGTGCTACTGTAGTAGGGTTGAAAACAAAGGCAACTGAATACCTCTCTGCTTTCTGTAAAACTAAAAGGAAATCTTAAACAATAATGTAAAATAGAATTTTAAAAGACTGTTTAAAATACAAAAGGACCCTTTCAAAAATAAAACACTTAATAAATTTGGAAATATTTACATCAAACAATATCGAAGCTTTTGCAGGGCAATATTAGTTTTAACCGTTGCCTCTATTACATTCTTCTTTTCTTTGCTCTTTGGAAACTGGGTCAAGAGGAAAAAAAGCTTCAATTTCTTCGTTCAACAAATTTTTTTCAGCAGTAGCACACAGAAAGTCGGTAAAAAGCAAAAACCCTTAATCGAAAGTATATAGTTCTCCGTTACTACATTCTAAACTCGATCAGGGTCACGTGACTATAAATTATCTTAGATGCTGAACAGATGAAGGAAACAATAAAAAACACGAAATAAAATCGCAGCCTGGAAACTTCATTCTTAACTTGCGATCAAATTTCCAATTTTCTGACACTAGAAGTTGCGAGTATTTCCAATCAGTGAACTCTACTCCATGCAAATGCAGTTTACTGGTTCAACTCATGAAAAAGAGTCCCTGAAGGAAGCGACACAAATAAGTGCATATTTCTAATTAAATACAGAGTATTTTCACACTGATGGTTTTTATGTTTTATTTGAAATTTTGTCAGTTTTTCACTTTGTTTGAAAGTCTGCCATGAAACATTTCATAATCCAAGAAGCACACAGATTTAAGAAAATAAAAATATTGCAACAAATGTTAAGAATATTTAGCCTAAATTCAATGTTTAATATAAGGTTTTTTGTTTGAGCTACTAAAAATTAATTTTGTAATATGGAAAAATAGTGGTCTAAACATATCTTTTCAAATACCACCTAATGATACCTACCTAAAATTAAACTTAGTTTTAATTTCACACAATTACGCTCTTTGTTGAAAATAAATACGTTTCGTAATATTTGGGTTTATAGCATTTAATTTATGGCCCTAAACGAGGTCTTCCGTCTTGTTATTAATGGGTTATATTATGAAGAGGTCAGACAAATATTTCTCGATTCTATCCTTTATAATCACATCTGTTGGGCTAATTGGTCGTGTTACTGAACAAAATATAAACTTTGAGGTCAATAATCACTTGAGTTTGAAATTTGCAATGACATATACCAGAATTTAAATTGTAAGATGACCTATTTAAAGACATGATGACCAGTAAACAATTAAGATAAATATCATTTTTTTAAAGAAATGAACCAGAAAAAAGAGACAGGAATCGCGAATTTGCAATGTTTGACAGACATGCTGGCAGTTTTTTGATACTTTGAGGCGATTTAAGGAGCCTATTTTCTGCTCTACATGACATTGGTTTCTGCATATGAATAAAAATTATTTGGCTGAGTAACTAGCTATCTTTGGCTAACCGCTGTTACTGTATTGGTCGATTGCTTGCGATGGTTTGAAGCTAAATGAGAAGAGAGAAAATTGCAGTAAACGATCTCTTAAACGAGTCATTATCTCTTTCCAATGTAACCTTTAGAAATGTCTAACCACAATGCAATTCGGGTTTACCGCATTTTGATAAACTGTTCTTTGCTTCCACGTGGTGATATCAACAAATGGCGAGGTGAAATGATAGCCATCGATCATGACTTTTCAAAGTTGACAAAAGAGATGATAAAAGAAGTATCTACACCAACAAAACAATAAACTGACAATAAAAATGATGACATAATTTCTTGTTATTTCAAAAATTGTGTTAACAGAAGGCTTTATCTTTGAAGTATTAAGGATGACTTGTTGTACAATATGCTATACGAAATGCATATAGTTCTTTAAGTGTAGAATAGCTGACTGTTGTTTTCACTCTTTTCATTTGTCTGATTAAGACTTAGAATGCAAGGAATTAATAAAGATGTGCTCTTATATAGTGAATGAGCTTTGTCATATATGTTATTTAGAAGTGACAATCCAAGAAAATATACACACATAGTAATACAGTTTGCTGAAATTCTTTTTTACTTTACATTCTAGTATAGTAGAAAAACAGCCTAGATTTTTCAATATAATGTTATATTTTCATAAATGATTTCGTTTTTAGGTTATCTTGGTGTATTTTTTATAAAAGCCATCAGCACTTTGTTCCGTTGTGTATTCTCTTTGGAATCCATTTGTTTTTCGCAAAAGTTAGTAGTAAATTCACATTTACATGTAAATACCCATTTTACTGACCTTGCTTTCTCTATCGACAGTAAAGAGGTTAATCCTGTTTTGAAAATTAATAATTTGACAAAGTTAAAAGGGAGAATTCTAACGATCGTTTTTCAATTTTAACTATTTTTTATTTAATATTTTATAACTTTTTTCTTTCTGTAAAATTTTCTAATTTTTCTCCAGGTTGTTTTCTGTCTATGGTATTGTGATTGTACTTAAACCTGTCTTTCTTTCCACAGAGTTAAAATAAAGACAGATATACATTAACAACAAGAGCGCTGAATCGAAACCAACCTTTTCTTTTTTTTAAGACTCATGAAGAAGAATGAAGAAAACAATCAAAATTAATAGGACTTAGATAGTGATCAAATTGTCAAATCTCATCACGTTATTCGGAAAGATGTCTTTTGCTATGGCCAAGTTCGAACTAAATGTTGCTCGCTCGACCAACACAAAATATTAGTCCAATACACAAATAATAAAAAAAACACACAAGCTCAATCTAAACCACAATCTTTGAATACCTTGTTTTCCGTATTGACTGTAGTAGAAATAATATCAACAACAATCTATAGGGATAAGGAAAAATTAAACAGATCAAGGAATATTTTGGGAAGCTTCAAAAGGCTCTCCATACCAGGATATTAAAAACTGAATGAAATAGAGCATATCTACGTAACAGTCTGGCTGAAAAATTTAAAGAACCAAACACCATTGATTAATACTTTTAAACCAGTACACAGCGATGTGATCTATAGGGGACACAGAATCACAAAGGAGACTTTTTTCGCAATAAGCTGAGGTAGAGGCAAGTTCTTTGACATAATCTTTTCGTAGCAGATACTTACAAAGCGGGTACTGTTTATGAAGGACTTACTATTCTTTAACTAACATTTTCATCTAGGTAAAACACATACCAGAGTAAGTTCATACATTTTTCAAAAGTTTTGTAACAAATATAAAATTAGAAAATACGAAAAATATTAGCTTACCTAGATGAAAATGTTAGTTGATAACATTTTTATCTAGGTAAAACACATACGAGAGTAAGTTCATACATTTTTCAAAAATTTTGTAACAAATAAAAAATTAGAAAATACGAAAATTGTATAATATTAATAATATTCCACCGTTTTAACTTATCACTTAAACCATATTTTACCCTCTAAATTTGCTTCTCTTTCTGCATTGCTTTATTATTCGATATTTTGGGCTATCGGATGATACTCACTGGTGACGACGGAGAAATGGAGGAAAGAGGAGGCATGCTGATGAAACCACGAAAAAGTAATCACAGCATTAAATAAACTTGAAAAATGAAGCTTTTTGTTATAAAGAGGGACTAAAAATTTACAGGAGAGGTATGAAAAGAATTGTGGCAACCTAAGATACGCCTGCTTCTGAAGGATCTGAAATTTCAATGTACAAGGTCTTCAGGATCTGCACCTTCCCAATGACTTGAAAGAGAATGCCCGCTGTGGGACGTGCAGTTACACAAAGCCAATAATTTTTAAGGAAACTAAACCCATATGAATGTTTGGTTGCATTTACAAAATACAACAAAGAAACAAACAAAAAATCAATTATATATTTTTTCGATTTGCATAGTACAAATGCTTAAATATAATTTTGTGAGAATTATTTTTCTGTTGAAATAATTTATTTCAAAAAATCTCTATAACTAACGACAACCACCTGCTAATGCTGCAGTGGTCATGCCTGAAAATAACATGCAAAGATTCAACGTCTGTGAATTGCAAGGAAACCGTATCTATTTTTGTCGGTACCACGGTATTCACAAAGAGAATTGGCTCCAATAGAGAAAATATTAAATGTTCATCATATTTTTATAAGGATTACTGAAATAATGTGTTAATGATAACATATTCCACGGATTAATATCAATACAAAGTCCTTTATTGATTTAATTTCAAACATTGAACAATCAAACACGTCTGCTGCGTTAAATATGAAAGAGAGGGGGACAGTCTGAGCTTGACATTCACAGACTTTGTTATACTTAATTCAATTAATTAGTAAATTAATTAGTAAAAGAAGAAAGATATCTAATGACTCTAATAGTTCAACAACTCACCGGAAATAATTTCAATTACAATTCTAATTTCAATATTCAAGAACATCTTATAATTTGTAAATTATGAAGACATTCTATACCATTACCTTCTTCTAATTAAACATTGCACTAATCGAATAAAGTGAGGGGTAATTTTTTAATTACTTGATATTTAAATATGAAAATGAACAGGTACAAGAGAAGTAATAGAATGAATTGAAAAGCATTTCCTGTTGTTTATTATTTTTGATTTCTCTAACGAAACAGAACATAGCGTTCCAACCACGTTTAAAACACATATGTGGTACCACAATCTCTACATCATTTTAGCTTTACCTAAACAGTGCTTTAATTTTCTCTTTTATCTACTTACCAAGATTTATCGCAAAGATCTGTATTATACTTTTCTAGATACCTTTTTATTTATGTGATTAATTCAACAACTGATGTTACCCTGTCTTAACCCTTTCAAATTATAGCTGGCGACTGTTCATATCTTAATACTTTTTATTATTTGTTAGGTTAACGGAAGGCAGACTTGGCATTAAAAGGGGGTCTTCTATGATACTCCCTTTCATTCTGGATGAGTTAGAATGAAGGTTTAGTTATTACATCGATCGCTCCAATGCCTGTCATTTGCATTATTTGTCTTCCTATTGCTCTCACTGCACCATGAAAGTGACAAGGACCAATTATCCTTAATATATTTAACTATCTGGATTTATCTTTTTTCTTTTGTTTACGTGTTTGCTAGAAAAACCCCTTTCTCGACGTCACAACTGTAAAAGCTAATCATTTTCTAAACCAAGAATTGAGGCAAAAGAAAATTCCCAACCTTCTTTGTATTAAATAAAAAAATACAAACTCTACAGGTACTACACCAAAGTTTGTAATCTTTTGTCTTGAATATCCTATATGCATTAAGTATTCAGGTGGAAAATTGAAATTTTTTGATTTTTAAGTTTCTTTGATTTCATATTTTCTCATTTTGGAAGTAAATCTGTTAGTACGTTTTTGTTAGTTTATTTGAAATCTTGGTTATTTCATGGTTCAGTTATCAATATTTCTTTTTATTATGAAAAATTAATTGAGACATTCTTTGTTTTGTTTACGAAGAAAGAGTTTATCGAAGTTGTATTCGAGTTGCCTCCAATACTTATATTTGGAAGGCAGACCTATCTCTGTAAACTTTTATCAAACTGTTTTTTTTCCTTAAAAATTTTCACTGCATTTGAAGTTCTTCAGCAAATGCTGTCTAAAAGCCAAATTACAATTAATAATTTTGTGTACATTGTTGCAGTATATTTTTGGCTAAAAATTAAAAAGAGAATTTTTGCTTATTGAAAAAAATTTTTTCATCCAAAAAGAGTTTTTTGCCCGCCACAAATTTAAGTATGGTAGCTACTTAGATGCCGGTGTGATGCCAGTACGTAGGCCATGCGTGCGTCCCCAAGAATGCTCGATAGAAAAAAAACATGTGCCCAATGTTTACAGAGGAAAACTTCATTAATCGAGTTAAAAAAAAAGTTGGTGTAAAAATATCCAAAATTGTTACGTTTGATTAAACTGTAGCTTAGTATGAAAAGACAAAATATGTTCTTATTTTGTCTTTCCATGGGCTGTTCGATATCCTATATCAAGGATCATTGATCGATATCCCGTAAGAATGAGAATTGTTCGATTTACTATATGAACGATTATTATTCCATATCCTATATAAAGGATCATTGATCGATATCCCGTGTAAATGAGAATTGTTCGATTTGCTTCTTATATTTAGGAATCATACAAGAAAAATCAGTGTATAAAGCTGTGAAGGAAAGTTTGAAAAAATTGTGAAACTAAGAGATAAGCGGTGACCTTAAAAAACGTTTCAGTGTATGTTGATGAAGCACTAAGAATTCAAATAGTTACACTTCCTGGTAGTCTAAGGGGAAAAAAATAACATTAATACAAGTTTATTTAATATAAACTCATTTGAGTCTATCTATTTAATTCTAACAAGAGACAGCAACCATGAAGGATTCAGAGGAACCAGCCACACGCAACAAAACCGAGCTGGTACCCGCAAAGAAATGTCATCAAAACTACTCTTATGAAAATACCTATAAAAAAGCCTATGACTGGCTAATTTTTGTCAATGAGATAAAGACTGGAGAGAAGCAGTAGTAAAAAGTAACTTTGTATCTTGTAATTGTTAAGCTAATTTATTCTAGGTACTTATTTGCTCAGCAATAGAATCAAGTATTTAAGGCATCATTACAAGGAGAGACCATGTGATGCTGTGGATCACAGCTGGACAGCAAGATTATAATTTTTGTTCAGGGGCAAAGTCTTTTCCCTCTCAGCATTTTATATTTTCTTATCAGTAGGTTCTCATTACATCTTTAGGCTGGATTTGAAAATAATCTGTCTTTCACAATTTAACTGGCCTTGTTGGTGCTCTCCCAGTAAAAATAATCTCTTTTAAGTACAATAATTCTAAGACTTCAATCTCCTGAAAATTAGAAATAAAAATATGAGTGGTTTAAATCGATGTAAATTTTTCATTCTAAATTTCATGTCAGGTATTTTTATGTTTGTTGGAGTATTTTAGTTTTTTGTAAGGGTTAGGGTTAAAACCATAAATAACGGTCTGGCGAAAAATTGACAAGACGTATACTCTGAAGCTTGCTATTACTTCCTGTGAGAGAATTATCATAAATTATCATAAATATATTAAATAATGGAGCCTAAAATATCCATGAAAATTTATGCCGCAAACATGAAGATGATAGCCTTGTCTCATATTGAAGCAGGTCGAAGTTATTAATAATAAGGAATTTACAGTGGGAATGGAAACTAAAATTTCCCATTTTTATAAGAGATTTTGGACGTTTTACAGTGAACCCTTTTTGTTTGTTGATAACTATTTATTTTTTACTAATTTGAATTTATCTGTTAATTTGCCTTTGCTTTCACGTAGGAATATACATGTTTTTTGACATAACGAATTCTAATTTAATGACTATGCCTAAATTCTAAAGGACACTAACCACCTTTCCTTGAGTTTGTTAAAGTGTTTTCACGACTATCTTTCAGACAAGTCTTCCATAGTTCAGGGTCCTGCCTCGATTGTGGAGACAGAATATAGCAGAAGTCTTGGTCGAAAGTATGAGAGCAAATAGAATACTGTAGGGAAAGCTGTTTTGTGTACAGGTAAAAAGGGAAGTAGGAAAGAATAGTAATTATTACTAAGCAATAAAAACCAGATAATCACCATAGACAAAAACTTAAGTGAAGTTTATGTAAATGAGAAAGTTGATTTTACAACACATTTAATATTTCCCAACATGCAGGCAAAGGATTCTCTGTCCTAATCTTTTCCTTCACGATTCAATTATTCTGTTATATGAGGGCTCTACTATCAAATAACTTTGTTTTGCAAAAATTACACTCTAGTCTTTCAAATCCCCCAAAATTTTTAATATGATGTAGAAAATGCTTACATGTGCAATAAATTTTGATGGTCTATAGCAATTTCTCTTTATGGAGTAAAATGTAGAGGTAAATTGCTCAATTTAAGCAAGCTGCTGCAGTATTCTACCATTATTATCACAAAAATTGTTGTTAATACACCAACAACTATTACACATTTATGATCCATTCAGACGTAATAACTAATAAAAGTTAATGCGTACGCATCATGAAGCATTTACCATGGGAAAAGACAACAAAGATTACTGTTTGACGAAAGATGATGATAGTTAAAAAGGGCCGATGGAGAATACAACAATGTGTAGCCTGAATAATGGGATTTAAGAAAGCCATAGCAAAAAAGAGTAGAAAAAGAAGATAAAGAAAAGTGCATCTGATAACCATCAATAAATGCAGCTTATTTCTTACTGTATCAGTAGCAATCTCAAAATGTAGAAAAGGAGAAAGTCATACATATTAAATAGGTCAAGGTGCCTTGTTAAGAGGTTTGGAATAATAGGTCACATTTGAAGTCTTTATTCTGAAATGAAAATTGGAGTAAATAAATAATAATAAACTCTTTCGCTGATGCATTTTTGTCGGTGGGAACAGTCAGATTGATCATCATGAAAGTTTTCTCCTGGTAGTCTTTAAAATATCAGGCCTCTTTGCTTGTATAGTCTTATCTGCGAGGACTCTGAAATCCCAAAGAATCTTTACCTTTTCAGTTACAGTTACGATGTCTAGTTTATATTCATAACATTTCTGAGTACAGGGAAAGTCATAAAAATCTAATGCTTTCCAGTGGACATATTGCCTGACCCTGTCATGCCTGGGTTTATATTCTGTGAGTGTTAGCAGAGAAAATCCCAAGACCAAGTGGTCAATAGGATCTCCAGGGCCATTACAGATGCTAGAGCAAGAACGGTTTTTGGAACTGTTCTTGCTCTAGCAAATCATCATAGCCATAAATGAAGCGTTTGGTCTTAGGAACTGTTTTCTAAAGCTGCTATGTAAGAATATTGCTAACAAACATTTGTGGTACATATTTCTTCTTCATTTACAAAAATGTTTTGGTTCAAGTATTCTAGGTTAATGTTCAGATTGTTGAGTTAGCTAAAAAAACTCACATTATTCATAGGTACAACTATAAATAACAAGTTTCTGAAGAATTTAATCTTCTCTTTAATAATCATTTACTGCATCGATTTCCTTTTACGGAAAAGTACCTTCCCTTGATCTTGTTGTTTTTCTAATTTGAAATGACTCTAGGCTTTACTACCTATTACGTCCATTTCATAGTGAAAATACAGCTTGCCTTTATATTTAACCGTTTGCTCTCTTTTGTGAATTCACAGAAACACAGTTCCCTTGAAAGTTGTTTTATTTGTTGAACAGAGAGGAAAAGAATTGCATTCCTCACAACGGTGTCAAGTCAATGATCAAAGAATTTACTTTGTGACGACTTACAGGTAACATGGTATCACAACATAGGATTCTCACAGAATGAATAAATCGCCTTCTCTAAAGAACAGTCAGATTTATTAATTCCCATTGTACTTCTATTCAACTTGTTCCATTATGCTCGACAAACAACACAAGCCGATCGATATTCTCTTGTCGTAGACGTTGACACATGAGATTATGAGCCTTAGCTAAAAATAAGCTGAACACAATTTGTCATTCTTTATTTGCAAGGCAGGTTTTCATTTGATAGAAAAATTACCTTGGGGGCTGTACCAGATGATGTGCGGAAGAGTAACAATGAATCACACAAAATACAAAGCATCCTTAGTCCTATAAAGATTTTTTCTACAAACAACTGGGCTGAATGTTTTTCTTCTGCGATATTTAACGGGTTTTTTATCTTCTTTCACCTGATAGGCTATGTGCTTAAAAAAGGTCAAGCTTTTATCGTGCCTAAGATAAAGATAATACAAAAAAGCGTGCTGTAAACCAAGCTTAGACTTTTTAATTCAATTTAATACTATATAGCAATACTCTGAAGCTCAGACCACTATATCCTAGGAAAACAACAATCAGCTTGGTTCTCAAAGTATTGAAATATATGACAAGCATTCACTTCAGGCTAGGCAGACAATACACACGACTATTCATCCCTCTTAGCGTAGATCATACAAACGATGAGCGACTGGGACGGAGGGCAACCATTATTCATTAATGTAAAAGATACCTGGTTATCAGTACAAAATGTCTTATGGCTTATTATCTCATTTTAGCCAAATAACGAAGGCTTAGAATTCACATTACTGAGGCGTATTGCATTATGTCCTCGTGACTTATTATTCCTGATCGTGTTGTTAAACATCTATTGGTACCCCCATTAGCTTTATGTTCACCCAAAACTATCTCTTATTTCCTTCTTTGTATATGAGCTGACCACAATTGGTAAACTGTACGAACTTAATGTTTAACTTTGCCACAGCTCTGTGGAGAACGTAAATGTTTTAATAAATCATAATTCTGATTGATCTCTCAAAGCCACTTTAGTGGGAAAACGCATCGTTACAAATGAAGATTGTACCTTTTTTAAAAAATACGTATATCATGATAACACAAATAGCCAATCATTACAATATAGAGTCTGAACCTAAAAAAATTACGATTAAACTCCAGTTTTGCACTTAACAATGACAACCCCTGGACCTGATATTTAAATGAAAGCCGTTGCCAAGTTTTTATTTTTTTTAAATTTCAGTTTCAAGTTAAGTTTTACATTTGTTTTGAAGTCAAAGAGTTTGCCAACTACATTAGCAAAGTCTAAAAATATGTATTTTTTATATGTCAAGTATATGAAAAGACAAATGTTAACTTTGAAGTGAATTTAGGGAATCTACAGTTAAAAATACGACAAATGTAATGCACAAGGTAGATCAAAATTAATATTCTAGATCAGCTGTCTTGGTTTGGCAAGGTAATAAAGATGCATAAAATCTGCAGATCAGACAGTTGATTTTCCTCAAGTTAGCCTCATTTAATATTTCTATCCCGATTCATGGTAATAATTTATTTACTCTTAAAAAATCGTTTTTGCTTCGAGTAGAAGTGTTCTCCAAATGGTGATAGTAATTCGATCCAGCTTCACCCACACAGTTTCCAAAGGTAAAAACAATTTGTTTTCAAGACAATTTACCTCCAGAGCTTTGATTACATATAACTGTCAATTTTTCATAAATTAAAGTAATATTTCACTACATACTTGGATGAATATAACTTTGAAATAGCTACAGTCTTGGTATAAATGGAAGGTACATTTACTTTCAAGTGTATGGAGTATGGTGAGCATCAAAATTGATCGTATTACCCCTGGATTTTAGGTATACCATGTGGTAATCTGGACCTCAAACATGTGCTGAAGTATAAAGAGAACCACAGAGTAAAGTATTTAATCAAAAAGCCAACCATTGACTATTAGGTCATAAAGGTGATTGATTAGAACTGGTCCTGGGTGTTATATAGAATTCTATTAATGATATATTGATGTTAACTATCATTGAAATTATGTACCCTTTAAACATTTAGATAACTATCTATTAATACATAATTTTGTTATTTCTTTCTTAAATGTTGTTTTATAACGAAAATGTAAGCTACTAATTGACTTTCGCCTAATAAATCAGATAAAATATTTTAGGTTAGCTTTTCTCTTAAAGTTAAATGGAGATCCGTATCTCTGTAATATGATTCATTTCAAAGCCTTTGAGAATAATGTACATGCAATGGGAGTGAGAAAAAACATTCTTAAAAAAATACCGAAAAAATATATTCCTAGTTTTTTCCTTTTCTTGATTGATAAGTGATTAATTGGTGAGTATTATGTATGATTTATTAATTTAATAGCAAATGTTTACCAGGGGAGACATAAAAATGAGAAAGTTACCACAATGGAACAAATTAACTACTCTGTTATGATATACAATTCTTCTGCTAAGATGGTGTTACTACTAACCAAATACCTACAATACTTACACCATAGATTAAAGATGGTTGCAGTAGTTACATTATACTCAAATACCTAAATAACATGGGTCTCTAATTTCAAAACTTAACTAAGAAATGTTTAGTTTTTGGTTTTACGTACAATATATAACCAACACTCAGGCTTTAAAAACAAACTTCCTACTTCCTTCGTGCGGGTCACATTTCATGATAATTTGTTGAAGATTGCGGTGCACGGGGACTAGAAGAAGGCCTGCTTTCCCCATTGATAGCGTGAGGCCAACACACAACAGTAGATTGTAATTTGTGTAATATTGAGGTGCATGAAAAATGGAGAAAGCACTACCTTCTTTATTGATAGCGTGCCAAAAATGGAATGATTAAGAAGTTGGATTAACCTCTATTTGGGTGTAGGTTTACTTAGCTTTGGGAAAGTTTGGATTCGATTAATTACGATGTCAAAGTCTTTTTGTTTCCCTTATTGATACGTCAATAGTATTTGTTCGGTGCATAGCTTCTGAGCATCATGCGAAAGGGCCTGTCTGAGCGAGGCTTGACAATAGAATAGTTACATTAAACGCAGAATAGATAGAACAAGGGGTTGGAAGGAGCAAGGACAGCTTGGTCAAGAATTTGACATTAAAGGGACTGAAAAGAGACAAAGGAAGACAGAAATTAAAGGATAGGAAACACACTATTATTTTCTATATCTATTTATTATGGAATATTTATACAGGAAAATTGTGATTATTACTGTTATTATTATTTATTATTATTATTATTATTATTATTATTATTATTTCATATTCTTAAGTAGAAACCAATCATGACAACTCTTACCTATAACCGTTTCAATGACTGTATTTATGAAATATTTAATTTTGTAATGTAGACAAGCCAATGTACCTTGATTAATGAGGTTTGCAATTGTATGTGCTTGAATATTAAATATACAAGTCAAATCTTCTTTATGTTTCCATCAGTTTCATAGGACTCTGGTCTTTCTTGTAACCGTTTGATAAGCTGTTTAGGCATGAAGGTAACGAACCAGTCCTATCTCTTCTCGAAACTCCCTTTATTATCATTTGCTAAGATTATGTTCTATTGCCTGAACAAGTCATGCAACAAGTCTTCTTTTAGCCTTCTATGTACTATCATTCTCAATGAAGTAATCATTATCTCCTTACAATCTGGTATTTCCCATTTCGTTATTAGATATCAGTATTATTAGCATAAAAAATATTGAGCTTTGGTAATCAAGTAAGCCGATGTTAACTGCCAGTTACCATGAGTTTGTTATTGTATTTAATTGTTAAAATACAAAGTCAGTTTTAGATGATAATATTAAAATATTCCTGCCACTAGTTTCTAAGTTTAAACTACATGAGAAATATATAAACTTGTTTTAAGAAATATAAGAATAATGATAGAATATTATTTGAAATGAGTTTATTCTTAAATCTCACATTACACAAAAGTGTTTGTTTTGTTTATTTCAGTTCATGTTTGTGGTACAATCTTATTTATCCTATAAAGCGATATTAGTTAGATCTGCTAGTACTATTTGAAGTGAATGAGTGAGTAAATTGTAAATCTGCCCCCTTCACAAAATCGCATTTCAGTATTTTAAGTGTCCAAGAGTATTAAAATGATGAATTTTGTTAAATATGTTGGTAGTTAGTAATCTGTAAGACAACTAACAATGATTTTGCATCATAATTACAACGTGGTAAGTAATCCAACGTCTCAGCTATGTTTAGCTAAGCCTGGTCAGTACACAGCTGCACTCAGAGAAAATAAACAGTTCTTTTTTCTTAAAGCTAATGGTTGATTTTGAAATTCAGGAATTTATTTTTTAATGGAGAACAAAGACACATTTTTAGTTTAATTTATTCATTAAATAATTTTCAAATTTTATTAATATTAACGTGTTTTTACATCCTCTTTCTGTAAGCAAAGGAACAAAACCGATGTATTTATTAACAGTGTAATAAAAGCCTCTGCAGGGTACTCAAAAATCAAATGTACTATTTACATCTCATTATTATTGCAATTAATGTATGGTACTTGCTGAATGAAATTATTTGTTTTGTCTGGAAAATTAAATAGGAAATATTCTTCTGTTTTAGGCTTTCTGTGTTATATACTAGCTTTATAGTTTTAGTACTGAGTTTTTTTAGACTCTAGTCTTTTACAAAGTGATTTTGTTCTTTAACTTGTCAATAACTTTGGTTTGGTCTCTTAATGATATAATGAACCAACTGTAAACTAATGATTCTGCTTGATATTTAGAAAATCAGTTTGAAGCATTTCTTTTCCTAATGTTTTGTTGCCATTCCTTTATTATGCAATGTTTATTTTCAGTGCTTCTGTTTCCATACCCTGAGAAAAAAGTTTTTTGCGATGTTTCTTGAGATACTTTTTTGTTATCAGTCAAGACGAATGGGTGTGTGGGTGAGTGGGTGGCACTTCAAATCATCATCGTGGACTGCATTGTAGCTGATAGTAGCCGAGGGCTACGTTTACAACTCTTTAAACGAAGAAAGGTAAAAAGATGAAAATAAAGTTAATCAGTAATGGTTAAAATCGTTTATAGGTTTAAAAATCGATTATCCATTGGCTAAAATCTTTGTCTTTTTATAATCTGTAATTCACTGTACATTTTCTACTTTGACGACTGCTATCAGTCGCTAGTGTAAAGTTTTTTACTGGACTCAAATCTTTTGCATGGATGTTATGTTTTTTTTCAATTTTATTGAGAAGCTTTGAGTATTTAATTTCATCAAAGACCTTGATACAGTATATGAAGCACAGCTGCAGGTCTTTCGGTCTTTCTAAGCTTCTTTCTGTCGACCTTCCTCTTCAAAGAAGCAACATTGCTCTTCCACAATTTCTGCCATTATGTTGCTTCTAATTCTCATCAATACCCTGAGCACAACCTCCAATGTTGATAAACAGTACTTAAACTTTTAGCTGTCGATAGCTTAACACGTTGGAGAAAAATTGTCTGATAAGATTTTATTACCATTCTTTGTTATGACGATAACAGGCACTTAATTTTTGTATAAAAACACAGCCCATTGGTATAATATATTCGAGTAAGTAGTACCAAGCGTATATTTCGGAAAGAAATTAAATGAAAATTTATTGAATATTTAATGGTACTTGCTGGCTAGCTTACATACTAAAACGTTGGAAATTTTCCCTTCAAACTGAAAAGTAAATATTTGATAAACAAGAAACAACAGAAAAAGACTTCAAACTTGCAAGATAACCTGACGAAATCTATTTTATTTTATTTTTTAACTCTTAGGGAAGGCTGGGAGTCAATTCATTGCAGAGGATATTTGTTTTGTTGGATTTATTTTCTCTGTATTTTTTCAATTACTTAAACAAATTGGCTGCAGTGCTCGCAGAGCCATACCGGATGCTCGAAAAGGGAGCTTTCACATGACAAGCATTCGAGGTACCACTTTGCCACTACTGGTGAAAATGACGAAATTTCAAAGGTACAGCACCATAGTGAAAAGACATGTTTAAGTGCTAGTTTAAACTTGAAATATACTGAAGAATTATTGTTCGCTGTAGCAATAACACGAAAATGGATACTAAAAGATAAGACAGGAAAACAATTTTTTAAATCGTTGCAGGTTTTTTCAAACCAAAAAAAGGATATAAATGAAAAAGGTACCACATGCTTTATTTTTGGCCACATTTTTCTAATTGACTTCTCAGAATACTATCTGAGTAAATAAAATGCTCCATTTGTTTGAAAATTCCCCATTTCCTATTAAATGAAGATAGAGCCTCTTTCTTCTTCGATATAATCATACTAAACTTTTTCTTCACATTCAATAATAACACTGCGCAACAAGATTTTTTATGTCAGTGAACCTTTATTCAAGTAAATTTGATGGTGCTGAATCCATCTTTTAGCCAAAGATATTAGCTTTACCAAGTCAAATTAGGGCAAAACGTATATATTATAGAGACAATATATTAAAAATGAGGTACTGGGTTTGTAATAGCTGTTCTACTTGAATTCGCTGCCAATTTTATCATCACTATTTAATGTAAAATAGTGATATCAAATACAAAATGATGTAAAATAGTGATATCAATCAAATACAAAATGATGTAAAATAGTGATATCAATCAAATACAAAATGATGTAAAATAGTGATATCAATCAAATACAAAATGATGTAAATTGTGATATCAAATACTAAATGATGTAAAATAGTGATATCAAATACAAAATGATGTAAAATAGTGATATCAAATACAAAATGATGTAAAATAGTGATATCAAATACAATATGACGTAAAATAGTGATACCAAATAAAAAATAATGTAAAATATTGATATAAAATAAAAAATGATGTAAAATATTGATATCAAATATAAAATGATGTAAAATATTGATATAAAATAAAAAATGATGTAAAATAGTGATACCAAATAAAAATGATGTAAAATATTGATATCAAATACAAAATGATGTAAAATAGTGATATCAAATACAAAATGATGTAAAATAGTGATACCAAATACAAAATGATGTAAAATAGTGATATCAAATACAAAATGATGTAAAATAGTGATATAAAATACAAAATGATGTAAAATAGTGATATCAAATACAAAATGATGTAAAATAGTGATATCAAATACAAATTGATGTAAAATAGTGATATCAAATACAAATTGATGTAAAATAGTGATATCAAATACAAAATGATGTAAAATAGTGATATCAAATACAAATTGATGTAAAATAGTGATACCAAATAAAACATGATGTAAAATATTGATATAAAATAAAAAATGATGTAAAATAGTGACATAAAATACAAAATGATGTAAAATACAAACCTGTATTACTTCATAGATAGTATCCAAATCTCTTTCATGAGAAGCTCTCAAAATACAAAGACCTTCAAGTAGAAGTTCAACGAATGTGGAGGTTAAAAACATTGATAGTCCCAGTGTTGATCGGAACCCTAGGTTTGGTAAAAAAGAATATCGGAAAACATGTCCAGAAGCTACCAGGAAAACCATTGTTAACAGAAACGCTGAAAATTGTGGTGAATGATACTGCCCACCTTTTAAGAAAAGGACTTTCGATATGAACTCAAATATATACTACTCATAAAAGTCTTTTATGCTGTATTTTTTATATATTTATTTCTTTACCCCAACCTTTTATTTGTTCTTTACATATTACCTCTATCAATTGATATTAAAGGCAACCTTCTTTTATCCTCAGGTCTCTGGGCGAGACCCGGTGTAAGAATGTAAATAGCCAAAATTAAGGGGAAAAAACAATAATAATAACAAAAGCCAAGCCTTTAATTCTGAGTCTTTCATTGATAAAACCCCTGGTAAACAGTGGGTCGATTTTTGTCTTTCACAGGTATCCATCTATGAAAGTGAGACAGAAAGCACGCAAGACACCATAAAATGCAAAACATACGGATGGTCCCTCCAGGACCCTCCGTGGGAAGCATCTCGAGATACCCTGTCCTGCATGCTTAAGCCCTATAGCTGAAGGCCCGAGCAAGGAGAGACCATAGCTCTACACTTGATCTTAGCTATAAAGCCTAGAAGCGATGCAGTTGTAACTTTATTTGAAGTGTAACAGTAGAAGACCTCTACTACTACTACTACTACTACTACTACTACTACTACTACTACTACAACTACTACTACAACTACTACTACAGTTACACTTCAAATAAAGTTACAAATGCATCATCTACAGCAATACAACTTGAATAAATGGTACTGTTATTGCTGCTAAGATAAGTTCTCCTTTATTTGTTGCTGCTGTTGGTGTTCTACACAACAGAAGCAGAACAATAATACATTCCTAAACTAGTAATCCCTAAAAATACATAAAAGCGAGGGGTTTTCATTGTACCTTCAACGTCATTAATATTGTCTGTCTTAAAAAATCCAAGCCAAAACAAGTAGTTGTACCGATCAGCATTCGACCCTGTTAAGAGTAATCAAATCAAAATAAAGATGTAATAAAATAGACTAAGCAGTGGTCGAGTCGTAAAATGAGCTGTTTGTCATGCTTGGGGCTCCCTGTTTAAGCCTCAGCCATTTTCCAGCCACAGTAACCAGAAAGTTCCGGGTTCGATTCCCCAAGTCGGCGAGGAGAATTCGGAACTTTACAAAACGAAAAAGCCATTGCTTGGTGTCAGCAAGGGCATCGGCCCAAGAATTTCCTCACTGCCAAAACAAAGTCCCTCTGAAGGCCACCGTCTGAACCTCAAATGCTGGGCGAAAATGACGTTAAAACAAAAAAAACCCCCAAAAAACATTTCCTACAAATTCTGCAATCTATTCGTTTCTCCATTGAAACACATACTCAGTGTGTGTTCATCTTTTCCGTTATAGAATAGGAAGAGGGAGAGAAACCCAAAAATTATTGACTAAGTATAATATATTCCGTAGATAAATCGAGGTCTGGAATCCCCTAAAATTGATGTCATCTACTCTTTAGCAATTAAACATTTTTAGTTCGTAGTATGAGGGGAACTTTATTTAGTTAACTCTTACAAATTAGTGTATGTTACACTTTAGTTTACATAGTTTACACGCTAATAATAAATGATAGACATAAGTAAATAACAGCTTAGATAAAATACCAACTAAAAATACCAATGTGTCAATTCTAATAATTGATTTTAGATACTTTAAGCCTTCTCTTCAGCCAGCTGTACCTTGTCACTGTTTATTTTTGCTACTTCTAGATTTTAGAGGCAGATCAGTAATGTCTCATTACTTGTATTTATTTTTTATGATCAGTTTTCCATGATAATGCTGTTTTATTCTTTTACCTTCTCTATTTAACAATACTTATGCTATCAACAGAGCCTTTGCCTATGGTTCAACTTTACGACATCTTCTGTATGCCTCCTTGTAATTTCAACTCGACTCCCAGATCACTATTCAAGTACGTCTTTTTACTCGTAGAGTCCAGCAGAGCATTGAGTCCTATTTATTTTCTTCTTTTTGATACTACAACCCTTTAGATTCTTGGAGCTAATAATTTTGGTCTTCAATCTCTGTTGTTTACTTTAGAGTAGATTCTTTCTTTGGGTTGCTCCTCCAGTATTCTTGCTGTGTTGTGGTTTGGACATTGTGACCTGGGCGCAATGGGGACATTGGATACATTGGGCACATAAGGGAAGCTGAGGACACTACTATACTAGGGTACAATTCATTTTGCAATGTACTGATTAAAAATTATTATTGTAATAGAATATGCTTCTTTTTTTGTTAACTGACAAGGCAATGTCAATAACCAGTTACTGCGAGGCTTTGAAAGGTACGTAATAGCTGAAAATAGACTGACAAAATTTTCTTACAATTGTTTATTGGAATGATGATAATACTTATAATTGATTTTGTATTTGTATATTTATTACCACTTATACTACTACCACTACTAACACTACTACCACTACTATTACTACTACTACCGCTACTACTACTACTACTACTATTACTACTACTACTACTACTGCTACTACTACTACTACTACTACTACTACTACTACCGCTACTACTATTACTGCCCTTACTGCTACTACTGTTACTATTACACTTCTTTGATTTAGTTTATCTATATCAGTGCTTTTCAAACCTTTTTGCTAAACATTCCCTGAGATTCTCATGGACCTCTTCAGTACATCCTATTCATGTCTTTGTCTCAGCGTTGCATATCACTGGTGAGCACAAGTCAAGCACATATTAAGATAATCGAAGTCGAATTATTTTCATTTTCTAGGTTTGAAAACAAGTACAAAAATTGGGATATATTCACTAATAATAATATTAATCATTGAGTGCTTCTTCACCTCAACAAAATTAAATCAGTTATTTCTTGTGCAACGATACAGATTAGTAAGGGAGAATCCACATTAGTTGGCTATTAGTTGTCTGTCTGTCTGTCTTTCTCTCTCTCTCCATTTCTGCAGTCTGTGCTTTGACAGACTTTGACAGAATTTTTTAGTTCTTTTACGGTGATGACGCTCTTCTGTGATTTTATAGGCCTTCCTATTTTGCTATGGTTGTAAAGTATATGCCTGGGATCAATCGCTTATTTTCCCTTTTCCTTTCGTGCTATGGCATCTCGACATATGGCAGGTGGTGTAATTCTGGTCTAAACAAATCCGGCAAGGATATTGCTCGTAGTGTGTTAGAGATTAATTTGCAGGTTTCATTTTGTTCGATATCTACGTTTTTGGCATGGTATGGTCTTTCCCACACAGTATCACAATATTCTTTGATGGATTAACTTAACCATAAGGCCTCTTGTCGAAAGACTTTTCAATTCGATTCCTACTTGATGTTTACTATTTTGCAAAGGAGATTATTTCTTGTAGTCTTTTTTTCTAAGCTCACTGGCATGCTCCTTGAAAGTCGGTGTTCGATCAAGAGTAACACCACTTAGACTGGGTGTAGATGGTTTTCCACTTCTCTTTTACTATTTTGTTTCAATTTTTTGTTTTCTTGGAGGTTGGTAAAATAGAACAGAGATAACTGGGTTTTCATGGAGTTGGCCTTGTAGTAATCAGAGAGAGAGAGAGAGAGAAACAGAGACAGACAGACAGAGACAGACAGAGACAGACAGAGACAGACAGAGAGAGACAGAGAGGAACAGAGAGGGACAGAGAGAGACAGAGAGAGACAGAAAAGAGAGATGATAGTGCTCTTTCCAGTCTTTCTTTTATAGTTTCAGAGGACTGTGATTGTGTTGTAATTCAGAGATCGTAAGCAATTTGACGTTTAAGATCATTTGGGCTACCTTAAAGTTGAGGGCTCTGTGGTTGACTGTATCATAGGCAGTTGTGAAGTCAACAAACATAGCACCTGTAATCTGTTTGTTCTCAAATTCATCCTCTATAAATTGAGTTAGATTGAAGACCTGACTACAGCATGAAGGTCTAAGAACAATGCCTGCTTTATCTGGTGTCAGTTGTTTCTCGGTTGTTGGGGATAGAAGACACATTCTCATGCGTTCATCTAATTTGTAGGTGATGCAAAGTAGTGGTTTTGGTCGGTAGCTCTTAGGTGAGCATTAATTTTGAGGAGAGACACAACTCTAGCTCTTCTCCATTTTCTTGGATATTGATAAATGGATGAACATAAGTTGAAGAAGGCAGAGACCCAAGACATGGTCTTGTCCCCGAAATACAGAACCATCTCCACCTCAATTTCAGTCAGACCAACAACTTCTCCTGATATTAACTATGGTTAATGGAAATTGTTTAGTTGTGAGCTTCACCAACATTCGTTGCACATTAAGAAAATGGGGAAAAGAAATGTGTGAGGAGCATTCCAGGCAAATATTTGGTTTTATCGAGGAAAAAAAATAGAATGGAATAGGCTTATCAATCTATTCACAAAACTAAGTGCCATGTATGAGGTATTTCAACACCTTCCCCGCAAACATTCAGTTTCGGTAGTGTTGTTGCAAGAAACACACTCGATGATAACATCAAACTGAATAGATATACATTTGCGGATGCTCTGAATCACCCACATCAAGGCACTACAGCTATTGTACTAAATGATTTACCTTTGACAAATCTACCTCAATAAGCCTACTGCAAAGGTGGCCAATCGATCTAAGATCTGGCTCAATCCGTATCGTAAACATATACAAACCACCCCAAGGGATGTTCAGCTGTCTTCCAGATTTTAACTGCCATTGTACGTCATTGCCACAAGCTACCCAAAACATTTCGTTCTCTAATTTGGAATATATTTACGGATCCAGATGTGTCATTCTGCAGCCATAACCCATCAAGTATTCTACCAAACCCAAGTCACATAATTGGAGATAATTCCGCGATCGCAGCATCGCCCAACAATAATATCGCATTCTGCTATCATTGAAGTCACTTCAACAAATCATCTACCAGGATGGAAGTTCAGCAAAGTTAATTGGATCGATTTCAAAGAAGCTACAGCTACCTTGCCAGAAAGACTTCCACCAGCCAATTCTCAGAATGTTGATCGCTCCTTTCATTGTTCCAATTGTAAGTTCTTACCACAGTAAAACGACACGTACCAAGAGAAAATAGGAAGAAACGTGTTCCATACTGAGCAAGCTTGCTGAAATACACGATCAAGTCACTATCTTGGGGGAAAAAAAGAGGTAGCAGCAAGCAATTTGTTAGACCATATTGATGATCGTCGTCGAGAGTCTTGGATCTCTGCTGTAACCAGAATTGATAGGATGTACTCCATCAGGAAAGCTTAGTCAAAACTCAATCGGCTGACTGGTAGGAAGAGACAAACAACTCCTAGGAATACCGCCTCAGCTCCTCCGAACATTTGCGTTGTCAGTCTGCTACTTTTCTGCTGAGTACTGTGCCCGTCCATGGTGTGGTAGCTTGCATGTGAAACATCTACAACCTGCCCTTAGTGACAGCACGCGCATTATCAGTAGACGCGTTCGCTCTATGCCTCTTTATTTGCTCCCTCTTCTCTCAGAAATTCAGTCATCTGACTTACGAGGATAAAATATCACCTTTAAGACGTACATCAGAGCACTTAGTAGTCCATCTGACCTACTCCACCCCATAGCAACTGCTCACAGACATGCCTTACAAAGGCTCTCATCCAGACGCCCTCTATTCACAGGAATGCAAAACAATCCACGTAACGCAAACGGCAGCTATTCGGATCTGTACACAGCAGGGAAGTGACAGAATAGATGGAACAGTACTGAGTTTATATTGAAGTAGTATGTACCAGAGTCGTAAAGTGAGCCTCCAGGGCACTGTGAACGAAGAGCTTTGACAGTGGCTGCTATATACAAACGTCAGCTTATAATATGAATTTGACAGTTGAATAATGAGGCTTTTAGCTGATACGCATATATAAATACAGCAACATGATTTGATAATTTAGCCACTGTAATGACAACATTGTTAATGTAAAAGTAAGAGAGAGAGAGAGAGAGAGAGAGAGAGAGAGAGAGAGAGAGAGAGAGAGAGAGAGAAGGATAATGTGTGAATGTGTGTGTGTGAGTGAGTGTGTCTGTATATGATGTGTGTAAGTGCTTCCATGTAGGCGATTCAATGCTAAGTATTCACAATGTGTTTTCATTTTGTGTTGCTTAATTTTATATCACATTTTGCTAAAAGTTGTTTCAGTTAATAAAAATTCGCTAAAAGAAAACAGTACAATGATAAACGCGACAGTGTTTTTACCCTTTTGTTATTAAAAATGACCAAGTCTGAAACGAAATAAGATAAGAGTTCGTTAGGTTCTAGGGCTCCTATGTAATGATGGCATGGTTTGTACTTTTTCAAATTTTGTAATATTTGCTTATGTGCTATTATGTACTGTTATGTAGCAGCTACCATGCTGACATTTTCAACTAAATAAAATTTGAATAAAGAGATAATTTTCAAGAAGAGCTTTAATTTGATAGGTATTGTTTTAATTCTGATAATACCAAAACGAAAGAAATTAGTAGACGCAAAGCCCCTCCATCATCAGGCAAATAAAAAATTTCGAAATATCGTAGAACTGTCAGTTGCAATCACAGTTCTTATTTTTCTTCTTTTACCTTATGTATATTGCTCTGGAGTATGCATTGAGCACTTTTGACACGAATACACAAGATTAGACACACAAATATATATATACATATATATATATATATATATATATATATATATAAAAGAGATATAATAAGTTGAAAGAAAAAAAAACTTCACTGTCCATCTCTTTAATGAACAGGGATGGACAGTGTAGTTTTTTTATTCTTTTCAACTTATTATATCTCTTTTATTACGCTCTGCATTTATGTATCGAGCACTCTAATACGGTTAACTGAATCGAAAGTACCATGTATATATATATAATATATTGCGTCTCGAGTCATGTAAAATTTGTTTGTGATGTATAAGTTGTTTGTTTGTTTGTTTGTTTTTTTTGGTGGGGGGTTTGTTTGTTTTCTTATGTTATTATATTGTCAAAATAGAAGCCTTAACATCTGGCTGTTTGGAGTTTATTCCTAATACAATATATATATATATATATATATATATATATATATATATATATATATATATA
>RDPX01000102.1:2247232-2264116 GCA_003991215.1 Morbakka virulenta
CTCTGTTTTTTTTGTTTTTTTTTATAAATATATATATATATATATATATATATATATATATATATATATATAAAGCTTTCGAGTCGGTTATCCATATAAAAGTGCTCAATACATAAATGCAGAGAGTAATATAAGATATGATAAGTTGGAAAGAATCAAAAACCTACACAGTCTGTGTAGGTTTTTGATTCTTTCCAACTTATCATATCTTATATATATATATATATATATATATATATATATATATCAATTTGGTCGTCACCAACTTTTTCAAAAGAATAAGGACAATAACAGCTCTTGTAATTCTAAGATCTGCGCTTGCCGCAGGTAATAATCATGTAGGGTCTGGATGTTAGTCAACATGTTTTCTTCTCATTCTCATCCTTCAGCCAGTTGTAAAGGGTCAGGAAGCTGTTGGCTTCCAAGAAAAATCCTTGCCTGATATTCGTTTGTTACTTCTTTATTCCACTTCTACTGATGTTTTGATAACTCTCACGTCATTTCCGTATGCAACAATAACTTTATCTATGAGATTTCGACCATTAACGTTTAATCCTTAAAAGCAAAGATATCTTCATTAACACTTTAATCTTCGAAATCATATCCAAATCCATGATCTAAAGGGTTACCCTTACTTGAAAAAAAATGTTTCGGGCCTACTAAAAGGCTTTTGAAAAGGGTGTTCCAAAGATAACTGGAAAAACTCCAGTAATGTATTTGTTGCAAAATTGAAAGTAAATAAAGGCCAATCAATATCACACTTTCAAAGCAAGTTATAAGACAAACAAAGGTTGACGACGGAGAACAAACGGCGACGAAATATTTCCCCTGCAACGTTCTTTTCTTCAATCAAGCATGCTATCTTAAATATTTTTAAAGAATTGATATATTGAAACGAATTAAATAAGTTACAGAAAATACAATTCGTGAAAAGAAGTAGAACACCAAACGAAAAATCGTTCAAATAAATTTTAAGTAACTTTAGGTGTTTCCACTTTAAAATACCACCCAAAAACGTAAAATGTGGAATCTTGACCATCTTAGGTTTTTTTTGTTTTTGAGAGGTTTTTCAATCCAAAAAATTTAAGATTTATATGCAATGATAGGTATGAATTGCAATGAAGCTTTCATTTGTTATTGAAACAAGTAACGTTCGAAAATTTACGAAAAGTTAAAATTGTTCAACAAAGAAACTCATCTTGAATTCTGTTTTTTTTACATTAATTCTAAATGACCAATTTGTTTTATAGCTTACAAAAAGAGTCATTCTACGACTTGCTGTTGACATTACAAATACAACACCATATTGATATTTCATGTTTGTATTCTTGAAATTTATTCATTCCATCCTTTAACAGCATAAAAACGTCTCCCAAACAAAAATACAAATTTTTAAAATGAAAAACAAGACGAAAATGCAAAACCAGATGTGATAAAGAATAAATTTAGGAAGAACAACTAAGAAATTTAAAAGCCTAACAAAATAGAACTATTTCAATATATTGGGAGTGGTCATTTATACATTTTTGATTCTGCATCTCATTTTCTAAAAGTGGATTTCTTGAGGTAAGAAAAGTAAATTAAAAAATACCCAACAGTTAGAAACGTCATTCTTGATTTACCAAAGGATTGCTAGCTCTATGGTTTTCAACACAAATAGGAAGAAAATATTGACCACTTAATTTTCTAGGATTACCAACGAGAGAGAAATTGTGTCCAGCACCACAGGTGCCTGGATTAGTAGCAGTCAGTCTCCATCACATGGCAAATAACATTGACGGAAGTTATCCCTGTGAATTTCTTGGCCAGATCAAACATATACTTGCTCCCACAAAGAAAAACTGCAGGCTTCTAACCTTTCACAATTTGGCTTCTTACAAAAACTTAATCCGTAGCATGTGAACAACTTATTGTTTTAATTTTGATGACATTTTCATTTAACTAAAATTTCAGCAGAAGAAGCTAGAAATTCAAAAGAAAATTGACAATGAACATCTATCTATGCATATATATAGCTATATCTATGCATATATATAGCTATATATACATAGGCTATATATAGTGTATTTTAACAGTTTCCAAAAAGTGTTTGGAAAGTACTTAGACAAACAAAAGCAGAAGAAGCTAGGAATTCAAAAGAAAATTGACAATGAACATCTATCTCTGCATATATACAGCTATATATATACACATATATAGGCTATATATACACATATATAACTATATATATGCATATATATAGCTATATATACATATATATAGGCTATATATAGTGTATTTTAACAGTTTTCAAAAAGTGTTTGGACAGTACTAAGACAAACAATAAAAGCTTCATAAGATAAGAAAAATAAGGAATTTTTTGACAGTGTTATGTTAATAGTTACTGAAGGAAAAGAAAGTTAGTTTTTTTACGTTTCCTACAAAAAGCAACCTGGAAAAACTACTTCAATGCTCTAAGTTACTTTTAAAATATTTTGTGTCTTTCCATAGTTTTACTGGTTTCCTTCCCCTTCCAATTTAAAATCTAAACGTTTGTACAAACTCTGTAGCCTGTCATTTACAATGGACAAATGAATTAAATGAATTTCCTCCATGGACTTACGTCAGTCTGAAGTTGTGAGAGTCTTGCAGGACAAATTGTTGATTCACTAAGTGTCTACTTACTTCTTTTGAATTGAAAAACGTAGGAACTGTGAGGTAAAAACAGGGAATATAGTGCTGCATTAAATTGTGAGCCTCTTGCATGATAAGATGTCCATTTTCTATGCATCCTCAGATGTTTTTTATTTTTACTTGGAAACTACAATTTGGACAAGGCTTTTTATATAAAAGTTAAAGCTGCAACATTTCCTGAAAAAGATTTCAAATTTTATTCAATATATTGACAGCTATGGTTTGATATAAATTAATGGGATTTTTTGTAGGATTAATTAAGGATGAATATATTGCAACCCAATTTTACAGCAATGATTACATCAGGATATGTTTTGTTGTTTCAGTCATAATACCTAACAGAGCACACAACAAGTGGTGTAATACGTTTTATTTCAATACTTTAAACTATGTTGTTTTAAAAACTATTAAATTAGTTGGTGAGTGTTTGTTTTGGACACGTACTAGCTTGTATAGCTTGTTTATTAATGGACATAAATTCAGAATGCCAAGCGAGGAAGTAAACCATTCCATATAGAAAGAAATTGAGTAAAATTTGATATGGTAAGAAATAAAATTAGATATAGTAGCAGAAGGAAAAAATAGAAATTGCTTATTAATAATCTATATTATCATCATCATCATTGGCGTATCCCCTCTTGAATGACGGTGAAATCAAAGTTCTTTTTGCTAAGAGTTCTTGAAGGAAGGCGATAAAAGAGTTTGATGGTATGGAAGTTTTGCTCTTGGCAACTGAGTTCCATGTTTCCTTCCCAGGAATGTGTTGAAAGTTTCAACGCACCAAAAACGCTTTTACGTACGTTTACGAAAAGCAAGTTTGGTTTAGCCCACAGTCTAGAACCTTCCGTCAATTCGTCATACATATTTTGTTTGAGTAGATGATGATTCCTTACGTCCGAGGAAGTGGAAATACTAAATTTATCCCAAAAGAGCCTTGTGATATGGCGTTGTGTTGCATTGAAAAAGTAAATAAATAAATAAATATTTACCTTACTACGTTAAATTAGAGTGAGAGATTTAATAAGCAATATTTAAAGAAATAGGCTTAATTTAACTCGGATTTATTAAAGAGGCAGCTTAGAAAAATAATTTTATCTTGCTTTCAAATTTCATGATAGACAGAAAAACTACGGGGACACATAAGACAAAAGCAAATTAAACATATCTGGTAAAACATTTACTCCATTATTCTGTAGAAAATTGGACATTTAAGACATCATCATCTTCATTATCACCATCGGTTTTATCTTTTCTTTCCACAGAACGAAACTCTTTCAATATTGCTTTGCTATTCTCTTTGTATTCGAAAAACTATACACTTACTATTTTTTTTCACAAAATGTCTGTATCGCAGGCATTGTTCCAAAGGAATGTGATTTCCACAAGAATTTCCAAGCCACTATTTACTAGCGATGATCTTCTAAGTTTTGGATTGCTCACCTTTCATGAAATAATTGCTCCCTTCTGCGAAATATAAGAGCTATATCTTAATATTTCGCAAGAGACATGACAGATAATCACGGAAGCAATCATTGCGGGCAACATACATTCTGCAGAAACAGCAAACTTGTTATGTTTTTTATTAAATATGTATTTAAAGTCTAACTTTTTCCCAACGAATGGAACCCAATCGACTCGAACAGCAGATATAATTTAAAAGCAATGGGTGATTTTTAATGCCATGTTGTATTAACACCTGTGATAGGTGAATACCTTTTTTTTGTATCCTTAATCTCACATAAATTAAAACAAATTCTGTTTTGATTTTTTGACATATTTATGCCGTATTCTCTTTTGTCTTTCGAACATTTCAAAAATTTGAATAAGTTGTTGGCTGCAGATGAATTGAACCGAGTTCTTGTTCACAGATGTGACTGTCTGGAATTGTGGCTTTGTTTAAATATCTTTCTGCAACTCGAAGTGAATCTACGAACATTTGTGAAAAAGCAAGTTTGATAGTCACGTAACGAAATCATGCAGATAGCATTAATCGTCAAGAAGCTGAAAAAGTTTCAGCTGTGCTTCAGAAAGTTGCTAAAGAAATTCATGCTGATGTGGAGTAAAAGAAATGCACAGAGTTTAAGAAAGAAGACAAAATTAGAGTTGCGTGTTACGCTTTAATGCATCGTAATCGACCTGCAATTGCTAAATTCAAGAATGAATTTCCTAAACTAGCCGACAGTTGCTGGAGGCATTGGACTACAAGATACGAGTTGCAAATATGAAATAAAGGAGGACAAGGGAATATTACAATTTACATGAAACGGGAAAGGCCTCTACTTCTGAACTCCGTGCTTGCTGAAAAATCAACGCATATGATAGCGAATGTAAGAACCGCTCATGCTTCCATTAATATCTGTGTTGTGCGTGGTGCACTAGCCAAGCCAGTGCAATATAATGTTGACAGGTTTGTAAAATATCTTGATTTTGATGTTAAAAAGGCATGGATCTGTTTTGCTCTGTATAAACGAATAAAAAAATTTCGTCGAAGAACAACAAATTTTGGACCGTAGATTATCCTTTCTCTTTGGGAGGAAATACGTATCAAATATCTACACAACATTGCAATCATTGATGTTGCTTAAGAATTTCCTGATGAATTGATTCTAAGCTTGGATCAAACCCAATCGAAATTCATAAAGGCTAGCAAGATAACAATGAATGAAAAGGGTTCCAAACATATTAGAACTGCTGGCGAAAATAATAAACGCACCGTCATTTTTTTTACGGAGGAACGACTGACAGATTCCAGCCAGAATCAGCCTGCAAAGATGGTAACTTTTCGTGATCTTACAGTAAATCATACTGGAAAAATCAAAATGAAATTTTGCCAATAATTAAGCTTGTGCTGGTAACGTATATTGAGAAAGTTAAGCAGGACTTGAAACTTTCTCCTTTGCAAAGAGCAGTCCGCATTTGGGATGCATTCACAGGACAAGGTACTGAACAAATCAGCTAGAAGCTAGAGGAAGCAAAAATTGCTGTGGAAAAAGTACCTTAAAAAAATCCTACATATTTGTTACAACCAATCGATTTAACAACAAACGGCGAAATCAAGAAAGTTGAAAGACGCGACCCCAGTAATTATTGTACAGCTGTCATCATGCAAGAGATGTTGAACGATTCAGCGAAAGATGTTAGCATCATAAAAGTGGATTTACATTTGTTTCTCCTAAAGCCACTCCATTTTTAAATTTTGAAAAAATTATGGTCTTATGCTAATCGGTCTACGAACAAGAAGTTTTGAAATATAGGTTTCGATTTGCTGGAATAAAAGTGTCAGACAAAAAGTTCATGATAACCAGAAAACAATAGTGGACCCATACGAATAAGTTCCCTTATATGAAGTCTGTTTTTTAATAAACTTTTGGGTTATTTCACATTCTGTTTTTAAAAGCCTTTCTTGTGACTCCCTTTCCTCTGTACCTTCACGTTTATTTCATCCTTTTGGACGCCGTTTAATGACAGGCAATATTCGCTTTTGGAAACAGTAGGGTTAATATAATGCGTTTTGTTTGGGTCGCAGTCTAATTTAGCGTAATAACGTATATATACTTGTGTAAAACTAGTAGTCAATACACTAGAAAGTAAAATTGCTTAAGACATTTTTATGTACAGCTAAATATTTTAATATCATTTATATAAAAAACTGACCGATACAATAGAGTGGTTTAATCTTAATGACTGAAAGGGCTTCATTTGAGTTTCTCTATTAATTTTGATTGTTTCTACCCTTGTTAGCACAGTATTGTAGACCAGGAACTGGTGCTCATGTTGTTTAGCTTTGTTAAAAAATGAAATTACCAACACCGAGAAAGCAAGTTTTTCACATATTTAAAATATCAAGACTAAAAAGCATTTTAAGCCAAATTAGAAAGCTCGTAAAGCCATTTAAGTTAATTCATCGTGTTACACATATTTGAACAAACAGTGGTTAAAATATAACGCCTGTAGCACCTGCTCAACTCGATAGGCTCCTCCCTATACGACCTCTTGTATGTCTTTTCATGATTTTTGACTATATGAGGTACTGCACATAATAAAAAACTCCCAGCATAATAAAATGTCAACATAAGAAACTATCTTTTCCCAAGTTTATCAATAGTTCATTAGCAATTCACAATATAAGTTGTTACGATGATGTTGATATGTAATTCAAATTGTCTTTGATTGATAATCTATAGAAGTAAAAAGGAGGGTCTATTTCTTAGAGAACATAGTGTTTTGAATTCTTGTTATCATGCTATCGTTCGTTGGAATTGATGCCTTTAATGCTATAATAATGCAATGGGAATATTAAAAAAAATCCATATACTCCTATCTGATAAGATACCTTTGGGTCTATCTTTAAACAAAACATATGATTGTAGAGAGGTACTTATCTTGGCGATAACATTATAGATGAAAAGCCTTGTCCTTTGCGTTTACAAACTGCAGTTGCTTTTGATCGATATATTATTATTATTATTATTATTATTATTATTATTATATCATCAAAATGCTTCATACTGCAAAATTTGAGTACATATATTCTCTTCGTTGGTACGCTGATGAAACGACTGGTACAAAGAGCCAAATACAAATATCCATGTATAGGAGTTTCTTTTCAGTTGGATCTCAGAATGAAGATTTGTATTGTTACACCCAATTATGAGAAAACTCGTAGAGGCATTTTTAGTATGTAACTATCAAAAGGGTGAAAGGAAGTTCAAACAATTTCATCCTTGGGGTAGAAAAACTCCTTCTCAAAAAGACCCCGTATTACATAAATTGGTCAATGCAATATTTGCGCAATCCGTTGAGTTTTTGTAAAACAGTGTTAGCTTATTTCTTTTTAAAGATTTTAAAAAATCTCTTACGGTTGTTGGTATATAATTCCCATTTTAGGAAAAGTAATTGTCTAATTCTGGCAAAATGAAAAGGTATCAGGCAAAAATTTGAAGTCATACTTCAGTCAAATATTACTAAATGCCTGTCGATATTGTTGAATTTGGTCTTCATTTACTATCTAGCCTGTTGTTGTTTATACTTGAACTTCTTTCATTAAACTTTTCCAACCCTAGCCCTAATACTAACCCTGTAACTAAATTACAGTTTTATACCATTCTCATGAGTATTTAAAAGGTATGGACGTATTCTCGAGACAGAAAATATGAAGTATTTATCATGTTTAAAAGTCTCTTGTGTTTGTTATTTTGGTAACTATCTTGTCTACTCAGTTACAGAATGAGCATTTGACAATTTGGAGCTCTCACACTGCATTTATCTCATGATTTTTTTGGCAAAAAGAAAAAATTCATTATTCATTATTAATTACCGTAATCAGGCTCCATCTCCCAAGCACTTTTTTAACGGGTTCTAAATACATATGCAATACCTTGAGACCCAACAGAAGGCACAACTCACATGGTGTAATAAAAGAAAAGATGAAAAAAATGAATTTGTTTGGACAAGGAATGAGAATTATTATTTTTTATAAATGGAAATAAAAGAGTAATATCGACACCATTAGTAATAAGCAGTAAAATAATAATTGTTTCATGTGCGAAATCGCTGACATGAAATCAAATTGAAAGAAGACTAAGTTTGAGATTGTAATGAGGCTATGCTAGGTATTGATTGCACAGAACATCGAGCTCGTACCATTTGGCTTTGAGGAAAGTCATACGCTTGAACGAAAATGTTGGTATTCACATGTTTGAATTGTAAGTAATAAATGCTTTTTTAATACAACATATCTTAAGAGGAAGGTCAAAAGAAAGAGCATGAAAGACTATAGACAGAACAAATTGTTGACTGTTGTTTTTATTTGATAGATTTGGTGAAGGAAGAACTATAGCCATTGATATTCCTAAGGTATTTGATAAGGTGTTGCACTCTGGCTTTCTTCATAGGACTTCTGCTGATTGTATATGTCGAAGAGCTTTTGAAATCCTTCAGTCCTTTCTCCTCGGATAGTAAAATGCTTTTCACATGAGATAGAATTACTTCTGAAGAGTATTTTATTTACCTTGGCATTCCTCAAGATTCTATTCCTCTAATGCAGCTAAAATGCAACAGACAATTCAGTAGAAAACTAAGCACTTATCACCTTGCAATATTCATAGAATTTTATCCCAATGTTAATACTCGTGAGGTTGCCTCTCCTCATGAGGAATCTTCATCAATGAGGATGCTTTGTTTTTCATTTTTACAGATATTTTCTGGAGTTCTTTTATTTAATCTATTAGCAAGTCTGCGTCTTAAAAGGTTATATCTTTGTATTGTGTAAAATCTGAGGCCATTTTATATCTCTATAACTACCATCTACTCTTGCATGGAGTACTGTTACCATATCTAGATGGATTATTAAAAAACAACTGTACAAAGTCACTTCAGTAGCCTGGAGATGGGTGATGTAGCTCTCAAAACGTAGCTCAGAAAAAGCTCTTACGTCTGTCAAAACGTTGCGCAGATAAAGCTCGTACATTTATGGCTTTTTCTGAGTCCATAAATTTCAAAATTTTAAGATTATTAGGGAAAGGTATGGAGATGATATTCTTCAGTCTTGTTGACGTCTGGAAGAAAAAACAAAGATCAAGATTGCTTAATTTACAATTCAATTAAGGTTCTCTTTAAGATGCCTACGCAACCACCTGATTCCAAATGACCTCCATCTTTGTTGCCCAGTGGCCACAAACAGACCAAGGTACTTGAACGGAAATGTCGCCAACTTCTTCAAGAAAGAATTCATTTAAATCATAGAAAACTTTTGCGACTTTCTGGGGACATTTAAGAAGCCGATTCTTTCCTTTCATGCAGACTAAGCACCAAACACTATCAGAAATTAATCTCATCCGTGAATGACATTCACAAACAAAGGTTACATTCTACCAGGGAAGGACACCAAAGAAGTTTGAGACCCTGAAACGAGAGTTATCAGCAGCACCAACACCAGCTTGTCTAGTCGGACTCTGTCATCAACAGAGAAATCTCTTCTTGTGAAAGGTTTGAACGTTTCTGTAACTCCAAAAATCCTTTCTGCAAAGAAGATTGCCTCGATAGTGGAAACAGCAGTAAACGTCTTGCCCAAAATTGAAGCAGACACATTCCTTGCAAAAACAAGTCTTACCCTTCAATCCTCTAAAGTACCCATTGACAACCTCACGAAAAAGGAACGATGTTCCATTAAAACCCTAAAGAAAGATGATTTGATCTCCATCCTGTCAGCTGACAAAGGGCATAGGACTGTCATCCTTAACAAAGCTGACTACATCCAAAATTGCCAGGATCGGCTCAACAATGGACAGTGTACAACAGTTATGCGCAACCCAATCAACTCAGTCAAGACCACAGTCACCAAAGCACTAATTACTTTACAGAACAACTACCTCCTTGATAACTTCTTCTATCACCGATTGAGACCCAAAGACTCGCGTTTACCACGGTTCTGTGGGTTACCAAAAGTACACAAATCTAATGTTCCAATACGTCCAATCGTCGCTTACTCTGGAAGTCCACTTTACTCACTTTCACGTTACATAACTGAGATCTTGTGTCCATCCACAAGGATGAATCCACACCACTGCAACAACAGCACTGCTTTTACCTCCTTCATTATACAACAAAGAATCCAGGCAGATAAAATCATGTTCTCCTTTGATGTCAAATCATTATACACAAGTATCCTTATTGACCACACCTTATAAATTGTAAAAGACCTTCCTGAACCTGATGATTCATTGCCATCAAGAACCACACTGAAACCTTCAGATATCATAAATCTACTACGAACACTACTCACCAACACATGCTTCCTCTTCAACAATGACATCTACACGCAAACCAACGGTGTACCCAAAGTATTTTGCATACTAGCCATGTAGCTTCATGAAACATGTTATCGCACCTGTCTTTGACTTCACATATATTGGCTTGTATTAATATGTCATCTCCGCTCTTTTGTATCAATTTCTTTGCCTCATATTCAAAATTTGGACCAAAGTCTGCTTTGAACTGCTAATTGCTTGCCCCTACTATCTATTACACGCCCCTTGAAATTATCAAAGAATATGTTCGATACCTGTATCATACTTGTGCATCACTGTTGATCCCTTGAAAGTAATCGTTGACGTTCTTGATCTCACTAAAAATAGGCGTCAAAAATGTTTTTATCTTTTTTCGACACCTGTTTTAGGGGAGTTGTATCGACCATCGACAGATAATTCCAGGTCTTGAACAGCTAAATATGCTCTCAATTCTTTTCAATTCGAAATTTTTTTTCGAACTAGCCAACGTATTTTCGAGAGTTTCTGAGATGGGCGTGGCAAGAAATCGCTCTCTGTGTTGTCATTGATTATATTAAGGTGACTGTTTGCTTTAGAGCGTAAAACCCACTTTGAAACCCACTTAAGGAATTCCTGGAACACGAAGCTGAGATGCCATGGTATTTCTTTGAATTCATGCTTGTTACAGAGCACTAAGTAGTGACCGTTGAATTTCATTAAAGTACAGTTTGGTAATACTACCTTGCTTCTTAAACACACTGAATCATACTTCCCTACCATAGTTGACTCTTTATCAGCAAAGCTAACACAGTCACTTAACTTCAACTTTGGAGCAATAAAACAGTTGTCATTGCTTCCAACAAATAATGTCTAATGGATTTGATAACTGGTAATACACCAACAAATATAGTAACGATGCCATGGTGTTTCATCCTGTAGTAAAGAAACAACTACCCATGGACACTTTTTACACAATACATCGATTTATTCATCAATAGTATGACAGAATTTTTCACTTTTTATGTCTAAGCAAACGTTTTTATGCAGGGATGAAAAAAGTACTAGTACTAGTACCCCAGTACTAAAAAAGCCTTTTTTGCCTAGTTTTAATCTCATTTTCGGAATTTTTAATAACAGTCCCTCATTTCTCTGTATTCTCTGTATTCTTTGTATTCTTAAAAATAAATTCGAAATGTGCAAGAAATATGCCAAATTTACAAATATGCCCCGCAGTCATTTCATATACAAAAAAGCTTCTAAATAAATATGTTGAATATAATAAATTTGACATACAATATGGCAAAATGGCAACCCTAATTCTAAATCTAATTTTAGTTTAACCTGAAAAAAACTGCTAACAGTATTGTATCAAGTAACATTTTACTAATAGATTTTCTTTAGAAATTCTATAGGTACCTCAAATATTTTTGTCCATAAACTTTGGTTAATTTCACAAACATTTCCCCTATAGAAGGTTCTTTTAATTGTGAATGTTGAATTAAAGGCAGTTTACATTATATCATTAAACAAAGTAAATATTAACATTTATTGACCTTACGATATTCATTTGTGAAATTTTATTTTGTAATTTTAAAAGTCTTACTCCTACATCTTTTTTAGTTGTAAAATTCGAAATATGTGTGTGTCTTTATTTGCCTATGTCGTCAAAATTGACTTGTACCCAACACCCAACATTTAAAGTTTAAATTTGATGAGGCTAATTTTCATTCATGCACAGAACATAGGATAAATTATTTTGTGACATGACTGCTTACGCAGCCCCCAATGTTTAAAATGGAAGTTCGTAAGGATCAAAATTTGAAGAATTGAATTTGACCAGGCAACCTGGAAATTCAATGTCGTTGTCAGCGTGTTTTGTAAACCAGTAGAATATGTTATAAAAATAAACTTTATAGTTTTCATTATATTACTATCAATGGTCTTAAAATGGAACTATTGTGGTTTTATTATAAAAGAAGAAGACCAAAAGTTGAAAATGAAATCATCTGGATAGTATAGGAAATTTAAATTTGGTACCAGGGCCCTTTGCAACTTTGCCCTCAGCAAAAGCTACTTTATTTTGTAGTGTGATCACTGAGGAGCTTGTTAGGGAACATAAACAGAATTCTGTGGTATCGTTCTCCTATATTTAAAAATTGAATTTAACCAGCCAATGTGAAAAGCTTAAATTTAGTGGGAGGGTCATTCGCAACCCCGGGTTGAAAAAAGGGTATATGTTTTACTCTGACCACTTGGCCAGTAATTAGGGCTAACAGTAGTGCATTGAAGCCTACTTTTAAAGATAGAGGCTTATAATTCGAAAGTCGCTCAGAGTGACAAAAATTTTAGGTCAATGAGGTCAGAGTTTGATTTCGATGTTGCATATTTATCGGGAGAGTAATGACTGAAAGCCATTTTGATCAATTAACAGGATGCTCAGGGAGAAGCAAGGTACGTTTTTCAGTAGTAGTATATTTTATCACAAAATATCTAAAATACAAGGAAGAAAAGAGGATTTAAGGCAGAAACTGGTATTATATGTAATAGCATACTGGAAAAGGATGGGTATTTATGGATGTCAATGAAGCAAATGAGTTTTTAGAAATATCCAATGTTGAAATAATAATAAATTTGTCTGATCTGGTCCGATTATTGAACCAAACTTTCTTGTAACATCAGTGGAAGCTATACTTTAGCCACCAATTTTTGCTTACCAAGACAAAGACATACCAGATTCTTCCAAGCAGGTTCAATTAAAACTACTGAAATAAAATTCACTTGTCAGAATAGCTTTGAGGATTTTCTGTGTACTCTTATGAGACATTTTTTAAAACAGTGGCTGTTTATTTAACTTCATACCATTTGAATTTTTTTTAGATTTTTTGCCTTATCATTTTTTATTGTTGTTGCCTTCGTCCTTTCCTTCGTCCGTTGCCTTCACAATTCTATTTTTATAAACATGTACATGCAACATACGTTACGTCAAAGGAGAAACTAAATAGTTACAGTGTTTTCAAGGATGTGGCAAAGTTCCAGCCTGAAATTCAATGCAAGGTAAACGGATAATTTACAACTCAGCTGCTACTATTCAATATTTGATACATACACTTTGGCCATTTAATCGAAGTTAAAATTACCTTCAGTTCATTATCTTCTCTTCAACCATAACAATAGAACCCAAAGGATAAATATATTTGAGATTTTAAGCTTGTGGCTGCTATAATTTTGATTATAAGGCATCCGATTCTGTTTGTTAATTAACTAATCCTAGAAATCCAGGAGGATATTATTTCAGAATTTGTTCTTTAATCCTTCTTCTACCTCTTAGTAGAAGATTGTTAGATGTTCAGATTTCTGTAATCTAACAACACAGTTTCTTTTTTCCAATTACCGACATTAACATTAAGTCAATCATAGCTAAATTTTCCTCTTCTTTTTCAGAGTTTTCAAGATCAGCTTCCTTGATTAGATCCAACCAAGGCAAGTCTCATTTACTGAAGTCAAAATGAAACAATTGAATATAGGTTCATTTTTGATCAAGTATATAGTTCAGTAAGTAAGTAAATAAGTAATTAAGTAAGGAAATAGGTAGGTAAATGAGTAAGTAGAAAACTAAATATGTAGCTAAGTAAGTAAATAAGTAATTAAATAAATAGATAAATAAGTTTTCTTTTCTATATTTCATTATTAGTGTTGTATGTACACTAAAATTATTCTAGAGCAAAGAACAAGAACAAAACAAATAAATACTGAAAGAGAAAAAAAAGAAAAGTAAATCTAAAACAATAGAAAGCATATAGAGAGATTCTCTAGAATAGTTTTCACATTTTAAATCTTACAGAAACTGACAATTGGTACTGTTCCTAATACTGCTTTGTACTTTTCTTGCTTGGTTTTCTTATTTCCTTCTTGTCTAAATTTAATCTTTCTAAGTTAGATTTTATTTTTTTGGAATGTAGCCAAGTGCACCAATTATTATTTGGATCATTTCGAAATTGTCGTCGTTGTAAGGCATTTGTAAATTTCATAGGAGTTGTCAAGTTTTTTCTTAGCTTTATTCGGGATGCTTACATCAGTGGGACGGCTTATCTCGATAACTGTACAACTCTTTGCTGCTAAACAGATAAGTTTGTCGGGATTTTTGTGGCATAATTTTGTATTTTTCATCAGTATTCATTGTCATTGCGTTTCTCAATAAATTCATGCTCATTGGTGTAATCGATATCTTTCCCTCCAAGCTTTTTAAGAGGCGACGTATAAACCAATTTAGGGACCTCATCATGGTGCATAGGCAAGTAGCACTGGCTTGACATCATTGGGCAAGAACTGATGATCTAGGTAGTATCTTCAATATTTAATTCTTAAAGACGACATTTCTTGTTTATCATAGGTGGAGAACCTGTATCTTGCTATCTCTTGTTAATCAGGTATTTGCTAGGAATCTCTTGTTTTTGTATTGCACATACATATGGTGTAAAAGTTTAAAGTTAGGTATTTGTCCTGCAACCATAACTCACAACAACACTGTTGTTGACCAATCCCCTCCTACCAGTCAATAACATTTTTGACATACCCATGCATGTCTTTCTGTTTGTAGCTGGTTGTATTTACTTCCTGAATTTGTCGTAATATTCTCCTACTGGTTTGTTTAGGTGTTTCGTCAGGGTTAATAGTCATATTGTTTTTGTTTAGCAATTCCTTTCCTACAGGTATCTGACAATTTTCCTCTAATGCTAAATATAGTTTATAAGATATTTCTGTCATTGTGCCTTTCCAGGTAGATCCACAAGCAAGCTATTCTGCATTGAAATAAAGTCTGCACGGACTTAAGGCCCTTTTCCCTTGTTATCTTGGAGTATACTGTCTACCAACATCTCTGTTAGGGTGGAAAGAATTGTTCCTACTCAGGATCTTACGGGTTATATCAATTTCTTTCAGCTTCTCAATAGTCAATCAAGTATACCAAAGAAGGGTTAATGAGACTCATTACTAAAATGTTGTGTGCAGCAGCTTTGTTATATGCTGAAAGTTGAGAGAATCACACTTTTTGGCATCGATTTCTTTTTTAACTCTTTCTTTGTTTGGCTGTCCCACGTAATCAATGTTGTCGTCGTGCCCAAGGTATTGATAACTATCGCTCTCCTCTACAGCTTGAATGATGAGATAAGTAAGTAGTTTATGTAACTAAGTAAATAAGTAAGAAAATACGTCAGAAAGTAAATATAAAAGTAATTTAGTACAGACCTCAATGCAAATGAAAGCAATAATTTTTGATGACTGTAACACATTTTCTATCAGCTATTTCTTTTAATAATTAGTAATGGCAGCTATTGGAGAATGAAATGTTGGATAAAAATCATAATTAGAAGTAAATTATAAATTATAATTTTAGTTATTGATCAACGTCAAATGCTTAAAATTACAAAAATAATAGCAAAAGCTTAAAAATTGATCAGATAATATTTAAAGATTCTTTAAGAAAAGGAATCTTTCGAACGGATTCCCTAACCAATTGGTATTAATATTTAAAAACTATTTTTAAGGTTAAAGCAATTTACGTTGATTGGTTTTTGAATAGCTTATTTTTACTTTCTGATTCTATTGTAATAATCTTCAAAAATCAGACGGTTTTAAAAAATAAAAGCAAATGACGTACTTAATATTAGACCTATTAGTTTGAGCAACTTAATTAATTCAAATGTAAATAAATTTAGTATTATTCCCTGAAGTATTTGATATCGAAGGGATATCGTTGTACTTGTGTAGTTTTCAATAGAATATCAAATTGAAAATACGTAAAATGAAAGGATTTACATTTGTGCAATATTGTATGGTCGCTCAAAATTACACCTGGATATTGATAAATTTTGTATCAAAGAGCTCTTACGTTATTATGGGTACTTAAAAACAAAGCAACAAGAAAGGGTATTTGTGATTGTATAAAACTTTAAACACTTCTTTATAGAATCTTACTTACACTTCATTAATAAGTTTTTCGATAAAAGTGTCACCACAAAATCAATTTCAGTAGAAAGAATTTCCACATTCTTGGCTTATTATGACGCACTTATAGTAATTATTAAGGAAGGGTATACCAGAAAAGATTATTTGTATTTATTTTTTTTTATTTACTTACTTTTAAAAATGGTTAAATAGAATACATTTCTTTAGTATGAAATACACACATTGTTGAGGAGCCGTGGCCTAATGGTTAGTGCAACTGCATAGTAACCAGGAGTTCCGGGTTCGATTCCCCGAGCTGTCGAGGAGAATTCGGAACTTTACAAAGAAAAAAGCCATTGGCGTCAGGAAAGGCATCCGGCCTAGAAATTCCTCACTGCCAAATCAAAAAGTCCCTCTGAAGGGCACCGTCTGAGCCCTAATTGCTGGGGGAAATGACGTTAAAACTAAAAAACCCTAAAACAAAACCCCACAAAAACAACAA
>RDPX01000102.1:2269578-2295136 GCA_003991215.1 Morbakka virulenta
AGTAATATGGCTTCCAGCACTGAAGAAAGAAACACAACAAACACAAAATAGGTATGGCGCCACTTTCCGAAACAACTCCAGCCCTGTCTACACCCACGTCCGCACTACCAAATTATAAAATAGCCGTATCTAATCATTTCAGTAGCCTGACGATGGGAGAAGTATCTCTCGAAACGTAGCTCGGAAAAAGCTTACGACTCATGACATGATAAAGCTCTTAAATTTTATTGTTACTCTTCAACCATTGTTTCATGGAGGGAATGTGACTTTTGTTAGTCTTTTCCATAGGTACTACCATGGGAAACATTCTGGTGAGCTTATTTCGTTGGAAATAACTTAATTTGTTGCATCAAGCTCATCTGGTGTAACTCAATTTTCTCAACGTCTTCTTCCTCATTGTAATAAATCTCTCGATGATTGCGGTTCTTTACCTCCGACTGCAAGGTTGTGGAACTCTTTGGTTTTGCATACTTTCGTAATCACATGACGTGATTTTTTTTATGTGTAAGGTCAACTCTTATTCCTTGGCCTAAACTTCTTTTTTATTATTTGTTGCTATTTTTGTTTCTTTCATTTCTCCCCTTGTCATTTCCTCACTGCCCCATACAATTAAAGATGTTATGCCTTGAATAGTTGTCAACCATTGAAATAAAAAAGAGAAGTTGGTAAAGTTAGGGGTTTTATCTTAATAGTCTGATATTCAAAAGTAAACCCAGAAGATAATTCAACCAATTTCTTTTTAATTTGAACATCACAAGTGAGACATAAACAGTGGGATAGCTTTAATTTACATGTTTCAAGTTTTGGAACTATCCATATACATTTTTTAAATATCTGGGGTTTTTTAACCGCTGAACTCATAACTATGACTTTATTTAAAAATTTTCATACTTTAATATATTACAATAGACTGACAAATTTTCCTACACTAATATTGGGATCATTTGCCACAAAACAGTACTTTGCTTTTATGAATTTATTTTTAAACCACAAACGTAATTATTATTATAGCCATCATCGTTATTATTTTATTATTATTAATTATTGTTATTATTAAGAAATTAATTTTTATCAGGATAGTTCCTAAGTCGTAAATGACATTGATCAAAGAGGTTCACGTCTTGTTTAGATCTTTGCTTGAAAACAAAAATAATTCCATCTTCCTCCCAAAGAAAACAACAGATCTCCAGAGACATGTTCACAGCAAAGGTTATAAGAAATGCAAATAATTAAACCAGGATGGCTTATCTAATTGAAATTTATTCCTACTTGTCAGTGCAATGCAACGTATATGGTACATTTTAATATGATATGAACATGATGATTTACCCTGAGGATAGATGAAAGATATTAGATTAAAACACATTTGTCTTGTCATCACGTTTTGACAAAATGCAATATTTTGCAGATATAATGATAGTTATAACAATTTTTCTAGATGTTCAAAGTTCCTCCAATTCTGTTTGGTTCTCCTTGTTTAAAGAAGGGAATAATTCAATACGTCGAACATTCAAACTTTTATCTTGGTACTAGAATTCTACAAAAGATACTCTCTTGTGAGCAACTTTCCTTTCTGCCATGTTCTAGATGGTGTCAAGAAAACCTGGTAACTTATCCTTTCAACTTACAAAACTTAAGATATGGTGAGACTCCATGGAAAAGAAATTAAAATTCATGCTAAGAAAACAATATAATTTCAAAGATTAATCTTTGCAGCTTTGATGGCCAAACCGAGCGACCAGGAGAAGGTTATTTATTGATCTCATTCTATATAATCCCTGAGGTAAACACCAAAAATGCTGACAATGTAGTAAGTCTGGGTTGCTGTGTCGTTTTAGACTGTCATTGTGAACACTGTTTCTTCAATAAGAAAGAAAATATTTCGAATTACAGATCCAGCTTAATTTATCTGAAATCAATGGCAGAATTCGTGTTGCAGAGATATTCTTAAACTCTATAAAATAAAGTGTCTAGTCATGTCTAGCTTGACATTATGAAATTTCAATTGTTAAGGGTTAGAAAGGAATCATCCCAAGCTGCGAATTCACGGCGATTTAAGAGGACACGCACTAGCGACATTTTCGCTAGGCCTAAATTACGGTGGTTATGTGATGTAACAGGCAACAAGTACCACACACACACACGCAGACACACATACACACAATACTACACATTAAGCTTAGCTTGGTTGCTAGTTACTTTAAAATCCATCAAAGATTCATTGAGCTAAAGAGAAGTGTCATAAACCATAGGGAACAGCGTTTGTTTGCAAACTTCAAGGAAAGTTCTAAGTTGATGCCGTTGTTTTTAAGATTTTACAAAATAAATTCAAAACACATAAGAAATAAAGTAGATAGTTTTCAATAATTACATAAATATTAAACTTTAAAAAATTGAACAAATTATGCTCCATGAACTTCGAAGTTTTTTGGAATTCCTGAACAAAAATTATTTCAAAACTGTTTCCTATTCCTAATTGTGTACTATATTTTCAGTCGACTCTTGGAAAATCCGATTTGAGATGAGCATTTGTCCTTGAAGACTCATATGAAGTGAAAAGAAAGTGGGGTTAGCTAATGCAGTCTTACCGTAAGACATCTTTTGTTAAAAATTATGACTTGTAAAATGTTGAAAGCCAAAACCTCAACTCTGTTATCTGCAGAAACTGGCAGATTATTCTACAAAGGACTTTATTTAGTAAAAGGATTGGTTGACATTTTGTTTTCATAGTAGGATATATTAACAAGACCAACAATTTTTACAACACCAAGAGTAAATAGAAAACACCAGTAACGCTACTTCATTATTTTAGGATCCCACAGTTAGAAACTCTAATCCATCTATTAGTTATTAGTTGATTTTATAGAAGCAGTCGTCCTTTGAGAAGACAATATACAATCACTGTTACTTATTACTTGCATTTGGAAATTAAGCAATCTGAAAACCATACTGAGGGGATCAAAGATGGGTTTAATTCTTTGAAATTATAGGCAGTCTTCAAACTGTATTATTGATTTTTAGATTACTATAGAATTTAAGAAGCAAACACAATAAAAGGCAAGCTTTTCCGATGTAGACAAAAAGATTTAAATTTTTACCTCTAGATATTTGCCAATAGACCTATGCTATTAAGAAACACAGCTTGTCAGCCCTTCTTTTGTATTTTTTTCGATACTAAAATTTGTTGAGGCAATTTTGACAATCCAAAGAAATTGTTTGGAATACTTCATGTTTAGTTAAAATAAATTTAAAGAATGGGAATATAGTGTTGTCACTAATTAGAGTTATTTGCAGGTGGATGCTGTTTATTATCAATACATTTACAAGCCATGACAAAAAACTTTCAGGAAAGCAAGCTTCTAGATATACAGAAATTTGCATGTGAGATTTATAACCCTCATTTTCAAAGGTATTCAGTCTCCGTCTGTTAACCCTGTCGATTCAGAAAACTCACATTTTATTCATCAAGCTTTACATAGTTTGAATACAAATATGTATTCCTAAAACATATTGCTTTCTAATCTAGCTTATAATAAACCAAAATTTTTTCACCATTTGCTAGAGAGTATGAGCTAAGCGAGTAGATGTTTACATATTTTCTGAATTTTTTCAGAAAATTATCTTTGTATCTATCTTTTTATCTATATCTTATTAGTTATTATTTAGCAGAAATATATTATATGTGAATGTTGTTTTAATAAGAATAAATGAAGCTGAATAAAAAATAAATAGTTCTTGGCAACCTTTTAGGTCTTGTACATAAGCGGACCTCAAGCTAAAATGGTCATGTTGGATGATAACTGGCCTCCTAGAACCAACTTCTTTACCATTCTTACGCAGAATAGTCAGTATTACTCCAACCTATTTCCAATGAAAAGTTCAGAGAGTTCAACTACCGTCAAGATCACAAAGAAGCAAAAATACAATTGAACTTGAATATTCTGAAATTTTTGCACTTAGAGAAAGCCATAGAGGTAAGAACTTTATCACGTCATAAGTCACATGCTCTTTCTGAGCTACCTTTCGAGAGATGTTTCGAGAAGTAGCGCCATACCTATTTTATGTTTGTTTTGTTTGTTGTGTTTGTTGTGTTTCTTTCTTTAGTGCTGGAAGTTATATTTCTGGAAGGGTGTAGTTTATACTGTTGATTTGATTGCTGTGCTGTGGAAAATGGATTATTTATGTAACTCGCAAAACCATATATGCAAAAAAGAGATTGTCTAAAAAACCTGCCCAAATGTGAAGCAGACAAAATCTGAGCAAAAATAAATCTTACCCTTCAATCTTCCAAAATACCCATTGACAACCTTACGAAAAAGGAACGGATGTGCCATCAAAACCTTAAAGAAGGATGATTTAATCTCCATCCTACCACCCGACAAAGGGCGTGTGATTGTCAGCCTTACTAAAACTGACTACATCCAGAAGTGCCGGGAACACCTCAACAATAAACCATATACCACAGTTAAGCGCAACTCAATGAACTAAGTCAAGACCAGAGTCACCAAAGCACTAATTGCTTTACTGAACAACCATCTACTTGATAACTGCCTCTACCACAGAATGAAACCAAAAGACTCGCGTTTACCACGGTTCTATGGATTACAAGAAGAACAAAAACCTAATTTTCCATGACGTCCAATTGTCGGTTACTCTGGAAGTCTACTTCATTCACTTTCACGTTACTTTGCTGACCTACTGTGTCCATACACAAGGATGAGTCCACACCACTGCAACAACAGCACTGCTTTCACCTCATTACACAACAAAAAAATCCAGGCAGATGAAATCATGTTCTCCTTTGATGTAAAATCATTTTACACAAGTATCCTTATTGATTACACCTTACGAATTGTAAAAGACCTTCCTGAACCTGATGATTCATTACCATCAAGAACCACACTGAAACCTTCAGATATCATAAATCTACTATGAACACTCCTCACTGACACATGCTTCCTCTTCAACAATGACATCTACATTCAAATCAACTGTGTACCCATGCAGGGAATAGCCTTAAGAGATGACTTAAAGTGGATCAGAGACCCCATAATAAAGCTTTATGAAGTATCAATGAAAGCCTGCAAAAATTGACTCAGTTTTTAGAAAGGACTTGGTTACTATACACAACGCTAGAATGCAAAATGACCAAACTCAAAGGAACTACTTTAAGTGGAAATTCACTTTCATCACTGATTGCCTTTTTGGTGCAGAAAATAAGACAATAGAACATAACTTAAAAGTGTGCTTGTTGGATCCAAAGATCACGTGACCAGTGGTAGATTTGCCATCCGCGTTATATGGTACGATAAACTTGTAAACATAAAAACTATATAAAACTCTGAAGTTTTATATAGTTAAAGGAAAAAGGGATTTTTTTCTGATTTTCTCAAGAAATATAGATGGAGTAGAGATTCAGTTGTACTGTGAATAATGCAAATGCAGTATAAAATATGTAACTTACATAATTTATATATTGTATGGAAAGATAGTACATATACTATTTGGTGGTACCAACTGTCTCTTATTGGAGGGTTTTATGGCATTTCTGAGCAACAAGGTATATTTATAGAAAAAGTTAATATAGTTATAGCCAGGTACAAAAACTGCATAAAAATGTAATTGTTGAGAGACAATGGTTACGCCAGATGCATCAAACTATGTTCTAACAGCCTGGAGGTCTTCAGCAAGCTGGGCTGGTTCGTATTGAGACTCCTTATCACCAATGCCAAAATTCAAGGTAATGACTTTAGCACAAATGTTAATGAACTGAAGAAAAATTATCAAGAAGATAATTGAAATAAAGAGGTAAAAGAGTTGGTCCAAGAATAGGACAGCATTAATGAAATACTCATAAGTTGAAAGGCCGTACATTATGAGACTCATTTTACGATCTGAGAGAAAGGACTGAATGATGCCAAAAACAACATTACCAAAACCATAAACAGAAATCTTATGTAGCAAGTCAGAGTGACACATATCAAATGCCTTTGAAGTATCCAGAACTTTCCGTAGGCCAGTAGGTAAGCCTTGTTTTGATTTTAAAGGTTTCCCAGTGGAGCAAGATGTATATATTCAGTACGAGTCCACACTACACATGAACACAATGAGCTAGGCTGTGCACAATTCCACAAGTATTTTATTAAGTTGTTCAAGGATGTCAATAAGGACGGAAAAAAGTGTTTTTGCCAATAACAGATTGATCACCTGCATTGTTGAAGACAAAATTGGAAACCGTCCAGAAAGATGGAAAACAGCACTCCTATTGGCAATGATTGAAAAGGTTAAAATATTGCTCAAAAGTATACTATTTCGAAACAACTACAGGAACAACGTCTAGACCAAGAGGCTATGAATTCTTCAAATTCATGAATAGTCTTTGCAACCAACCTGGGATTTATGATGACAGCATCCAAAATCTGATCAGATTGCTATGGAAAATCAGGAATTATCATTATCATTTAGAGTAAAATTAGCAAAAATCAATCTAATAAAATAATCTAGCTTTTCCCTAGAGCGCAGAGAAAATAGAACACCATAAAAAAGAATAAAAAAAAGGAAATCGAAACAAGGAAAATAGGTGACACGTCTTCTGAAGAAATCTATTTTATATGAAAGGTTTATCTTTGGATTAAAGGTCTTGTACTCTTAATAGCTGGAAGATCCTATTGAACCAAAATAGCAAGACCATGTAATATCAATATTTTATTTAGCTTCCTTGTCCTCCATGTTTGTTGGGTTCTCTTGGTTTCACCTTAGTAAGAACTTTGTTATTCTGTAGGCAGATCAATCCTACATGCGTGTATTTTATTGGGTACTAAAGATTGGAACCAGTGGAAAGAACGGCACATTCAAGTAAAAGATATGATTACAAAAATAATGTGCTTTAGAATAGGCTTCAATACCTCATTTGGTAGAGTATTTGGCCTCTAAAGCCACAGCATACGTTTGAATCAAATTCACTTCATCGTTTCTAAGAAAGAATAAGAAGGCCCTCTTTCTTATTTAACAGACAATGACCCTCGCGATACCCCAATGACATTACAAGTCAACTAATATATATATATATATATATATATTAGTTGAAAGTTCTTACTAAGGTGAAACCAAGAGAACTCAACAAACGTGGAGGGTAAGTAAATATATATATATATATATATATATATATGAGATATTAGTTGACTCTTAATAGCATCATTTGGGTATATATATGCTTGACAGGCCTTCGAAGTTCCTTAGGGTTCCAAGTCCTTAAGTTTCTTAATTGCTGGAATTGAGGATATTTATTGTAATTTTACATTTACATTTTGAATTATGAGCATCGGACGAATTGTTTAGTTATTCTTTTTTCTTTGGAAGTGTTACTGGTCATATTAGATTTTAATTGTCAATTTTCGTTAATCTGGGCTGTTTTTTTAAAGCCATTTAGCTTATGTGTTAAATATTACCTATTTACTCCAGAATGTATTCTGTCAGTGAAAAATTATAAATCGTAATAATGTTATGATAGATGTATGGTCATCAATCTATTCTTTTACAATATAATATAATATAATATAATATAATATAATATAATATAATATAATATAATATAATATAATATAATATAATATAATATAATATAATATAATATAATATAATATAATATAACAGAATAGCATAGAATAGAGTAAAATTTAGTATAGTAATTAGTTGGAAAAAATGTTGATCTAAAGGTCTTTCCAGTGTGATATATTTGATCTTGTTTTATTTTTTTGTGGTGGTTGAAAAATGACCTTGATTGCGGCTTACTTCTCTAAGAGGATAATGACTGTTTCCATTATTTATAACAAAACAGTGCTTTTACTGAAGAAACTTGACACCTACATCCGATTTCTAAAGCCCAACTGTGCCCCTAAATAAACATTTGTTAGATACTGTGTGTTGATTGATTTGGTTATCTGAAAACAATAGGTTTGTTCTTATTTTATACTAATCTTCGTAGGTAAGAATATTCATTGCGTGTCATACGGCTGATGTTATTGCAGAAAAACCTCATTTTTTCAAGTGTTGGTTTAATCAATCGGTGATAGCTGAGGCTATATCTTTAATTTCATCAGAATACGTTTTTTCTAATAATTCAACTCACTTGTTATTATCATACGGAAGTATACACTTTCTATTATTTTTTGAATTAAAAACATTATTCTTAATTTTCGTTGGTTCCTGCACAATAATATCTTACTCTCCCATTGTTTTCTGTCAGCTATTTGAGCTAGATCTAATGACATTTTTAAATGGATAGCCTTTAAGTAAGTATGAAATCAATCAAATTATCATTATACTTAAAAGGTAAATGAATACGTGAAATAGCCTCATCTGTTGGCTTCTTTTTTTCTCCTTTCTTCTCTCTTTTCTTCACAGCTTCATACCCCTGGTGGCTTTATATTTCGTATGGTTCTTACCCACAAGAACAACAAATCTATACCCAAAAAACCATTTATTGAAAAGTCGATTATTTTGTAGTGTATTTTTCATAATGCTAATTGGTACAGATACCGATCGAAAACAATTATTTATGTCACCAATACTAGAAAACTTTAAGACCTAATAACGATTTTTAGAATTATAACATGGGATGTTGATTTATATCACTTTTAGAAATTCGTTATAAAGGAACAGTCGCCTAAACTGTTTTTGATTTTGGACTTTTATCAAGCGAAGGCACACAGAAGGATAGTTGCTATAATTAAAATTACCAAACTACACATTATTACTACTATTATAGTAATACTACACACAAATATATATATATATATTATATATATATATATATATATTATATATATATATATATATATATATATATATCTGTGTGTGTATAAATTCAGATATACGAGTTGATAATTTAACCACTGTAATGACAACATTCCTAATGTAAAAGTAAGAGATAGATTGATGGATGGATAGATAGATAGATAGAGAGAGAGAGAGAGAGAGAGAGAGAGAGAGAGAGAGAGTGTGTGTGTGTGTGAGTGTGTATGGTGTGTGTGTATGAGTGTGTGTTTATGTGTCTGTGTGAGTGTATGAGTGTGTGTGCATGTGTGTATGNTATAAATTTAAATATAATAGTTGATAATTTAACCACTGTAATGATAAAATTCTTAATATAAAAGTAAAAGATAAATTGATAAATGGATAGATAGATAGATAGAGAGAGAGAGAGAGAGAGAGAGAGAGAGAGAGGGAGAGAGAGAGTGTGTGTGTGTATGAGTGTGTGTGTATGAGTGTGTGTTTATGTGTCTGTATGTGTGTATGAGTGTGTGTGCATGTGTGTATGACTGTGTGTGTATGTGTGAATGAGTGTGTGTGTGTGTATATGTGTGTATATGTGTGTATATGTGTGTAAGTGTTTTCTCGCACGGCATTTAATGCTAAGTATTCATGATCTGTTTTTCTTTTGTGTTGCTTACTTTTATATCACATTTTGCTAAAAGTTGTTTTAGTTGATAAAAATTCGCTAAAAGAAAACAGTACACTGATCAACGCGACAGTGATTTTACCCTTTTGTTATTACAAATGATGAAGACCAAAGCGAAATAAGATAAGAGTTCGTTAGGTTCTAGGGCTCCTATGTAATGATGGCATGATTTGTACTTTTTTAACTCTTGTAATATTTGCCTATGTGCTATTATGTACTGTTATGTAGCAGCTACCATGCTGACATTTTAAACCAAATAAAATTTAAATGTAGAGATAATTTTCAAGAACAGCTTCAATTTGATTTGTATTATTTGAATTCTCATAATATCAAAACGAAAGAAATCAGTAGACGCAAATCCACTCCATCACTTCAGATTAAACACAAAAAAATATAAATAAATAAAAATATGGAAGATTTTCATTATGAATTCATGCAAAGTGTCCTGGCAGTCTAACAAATTTTAGACAATAACGTGTTTTATCAATGCCCTAATTCATGACCTCGGTATCATAAGAATTCCTCAGAAATTTTCAACTTCACAATTTTCATTCCTACGATAACAACAAATATATTTTGTTATTAAGATATCTTATAAGAAATATAATCGTGATATGACCTGAGGTCTAGATTGACTCCAACAGAGTTCTTACTATGGCCATTTCCTTCGATAGATCAAAACGCAGTCGTTTAGATATTAACTGCGTTCGTAATCCTCTGAGGTTCAATATCTACAGTTAAATCATCTCGAAGATAATAAATTTCTTTCATTGCAAGAAGCCGATTTTTCAGAAGAAATTCTTTGCCTTCACAGTTTGCAGTTATTGAAACTGTCATCTACAGGAAAGGCGGAGTATACAAGGACAATTCATGCTTTGAACATAAGTCAAGGTAAAACACGGAAATTTCAAAATGAAAAAGCAAAGATTATTTGCTTGACAATGTCATGTGTAGGAAGTATATGAAATTTCATACATTCCTTTGCGTCTTAGTTGTATCTTAAAATCTTAGTTGTATCTTAATAATAGTACACTGAAAGGTTTGTTTTAACTACACTGAAGTCAATAGCAGTTTTGGTAATATTTGTACATTTTCCAGCCAAATACTCTAAAAAAAGACTTTGTTTTACATGAAAGTAGATTTTCCAGTTCCATTGATATTTTTGTTGTTACTTCTGAAACAGATTTTTGTTCGACTTTTGTTCGAATAAAGATACAAGATTTATATATATGATATCTGTAAGTTATAGTGTATATTGAATCTAGGAAAATGTGATATCACTAAATTTCTTTTATGCAGAGGTCATATTTAATGTTCCTGTAGGTAAACATTGCTTCTTTTGTTGTTGTTATTGTTAGTGATCCATTAATTTTTTTTAATATTGGTGTATACCACTGGTACTATGATGACTATTGGTTGAAAGAACCTTAGCTCGGTTTTAGTGCACAGCTGTTTCACTTCCATTTGATTTGTTTCTCACGTTTTGAAAAAATCTCCTGCACCCTTTTATCTAGGACATATTGCATCAATCATAGTATGTCCATCTTAGGTAGAATGATTTTTAAATAGGTCAAGAAAAATCAGCTCATAACGTAAAGGGGTCAGGAAGAAGAACGCTAAGATACTGCCTTGTTGAACACCTGAAATAAGCGACGAAACGTCAGTAAAACCACTGTCTGTTTTATTGATACGGCTTGAATATGGGAAAAGTACTTCAAATAATTAAATTCTTGCAATAAAAATTAAAGAGATATTGTTGATGTTATATTAATTCCTATAAAATCCTTGGAGTAAAGTATGAAAATATATGAAAATATATTTTAACTTTTCAACTAGTTAGAGTTATTATTTTACTGTAAAATAAAGAAGATACTCTTATGTTTTACCTAGTTTGATGGAGTTTATTGTTCGAGCCAGCGAAGCCAGTGAGAAAACTATACTATAGCCGCAATTTTCTTGTTATTGTGTAACATAGTCTATTGTACACCCAAAATATTGAACAGTATTAATTCTGTAAGTTGGGTACAGGTGAAACTGCCAGATTATCAAAAGTGTCTTATTTCTCTTAGTATTTTGAGTTTTAGACACTTCCAATGCACTGGCAGTTTCACATGTACCCAACATACTGTATTAAGTGCAAAGCAGTATTTTTGTTCAGCTTGCCTATACCAAAGATATGAAAAACGTTAGAACATCAGCAGAGTGGCGCAGAGGAAGCGTGCTGGGCCCATAACCCAGAGGTCGGTGGATCGAAACCACTCTCTGCTACATACTCTTTTTCTTTTTAATTTTATATTTTGGTCTCTTATTGGCACTATCCTATTTTCCTCATCATTTTCCTCATTATTATTATTATTATTATTATTATTATTATTATTTCTTTTTATTATTATTATTATTATTATTATTATTTCTTTTTATTATATCAATCCAGCATGAAGGTCCAAAGCCCTCTCTAGTATTAATGCACATTTAATGCCGGTTTACTTAAAAGGACATAAGAACTAAATGTGTATTAACATTAAGGAAAATGGGATGGTACAAATTTTTGGTGACTTCTCATAGTTCTTATTACATATACATAATTATATTTTCAGGTTTGCTCACTCGACCACGCTCCACACTTATGTGGACGCCTATTTCCTCGTTATGTTGATGGTAAAATGTAGGTAAAATGTACTTAGGTATCCTCCTACGAAAAATCATCATTTTGCTCTAGCCTTAATTTATTAATATGTATTTGCTGCCTGGAACATATAATCAATGTAGTTCAGACATGTGCTTTCATCAAGCTGTACAGTGATGTTATCAGAATTTTTAATTCACGTGTATTTTTCGAATTCTTGAATTACAAAGAAACAAAACGTCATGATTGACATACTAAATCTTTATTAAGTGAATAAGGGTTGCCTTTCTCTGCGTCTCTTTCTTTAGCTGCTTTAACAAAATGTAGCCAACTTCTACTCTTTGCTTCTTGTTGGTTGGTAGGGAGTTTCCATTCTCCAAAGTAGCTACGCGAATCAGTGTTTATTTATATCAAATGAAAGTACTGCGACAAAATATGTCGTTTAGACCATCCTCTTGCAACTTCAGCCCAATACTGGGAATACAGACCCCCATCTTATAGTATTCCAAGTGCAATCACTTGACGAAATACGTAGTACATTAATTACAGTAGTTTTTGTTTAACAGTACATACCAGATTTCACCCGATTTCCTGTATGTAGAACTCGAACACATTGGTCATTAATTTCTTTGTTGCATCTTAGTAGTCCTTTGCGGTATGTGGTTTACTGACATCAAACCTTGCCAGATATTCTCTGAAGCCTTCTGTTCCTGATTACTTGTTAAGTAGTAAGCACATCTATTCACCAAGTCAGAATAAAATGGAACTGGAAAGAAAAAATTGAAAGAGAAAAGCAGAAGATATTTGAAAGTGATGCTTCGCACTGATACTAAAGCTAAAAGAAAAAAGTAGCATTTTTCTCTGTAGTATTTTGTGTTTTGATATTTTATACAGCATAAAAACAGACCACCAAAACGTTGATGATGATGTACTGGCTTCAGGTTTTATTTCAAAATCAATATTGTAGCTAGTTCGTCTTTGATTTATGCAAAACATTTTCTGTCTCAATAATTTGTTTATGAAGAAAACACAATTTACCATGAATCGTACACTGTAATACATATGTACTTGATCAAATAAGAATGAGCTATGTTAAAACTTTTATTTTCTTTCACTTCATGAAATTTACACCCTACCTATTCTCCCCCTCTCCATAACCCTCTCTCTCTCTCTCCCTCTCTCTCTCTCTCTCTCTCTCTTTCTTTCTCTCTCTCTCTCTCCCTCTCTCTCTCTCTCTCTCTCTCTCTNACATCTATTCACCAAGTCAGAATAAAATGGAACTGGAAAGAAAAAATTGAAAGAGAAAAGCAGAAGATATTTGAAAGTGATGCTTCGCACTGATACTAAAGCTAAAAGAAAAAAGTAGCATTTTTCTCTGTAGTATTTTGTGTTTTGATATTTTATACAGCATAAAAACAGACCACCAAAACGTTGATGATGATGTACTGGCTTCAGGTTTTATTTCAAAATCAATATTGTAGCTAGTTCGTCTTTGATTTATGCAATACATTTTCTGTCTCAATAATTTGTTTATGAAGAAAACACAATTTACCATGAATCGTACACTGTAATACATATGTACTTGATCAAATAAGAATGAGCTATGTTAAAACTTTTATTTTCTTTCACTTCATGAAATTTACACCCTACCTATTCTCCCCGTCTCCATAACCCCCCCCCTCTCTCTCTCTCTCTCTCTCTCTCTCTCTCTCTCTCTCTCTTACTTTAGATCTTCTTGTCCCATTTACAGTAGGAAGACAGATCAAAGTCTCTTTTGGTCTCAAGTATTATCTGACTTCTTTTGGTGCCTTACGTTATTCTTTCTCTCTTCCTTTTCTCCCCCACACCCTCTCTCTGTGTCTCTGTCTCGGTCTGTCTCTCGGTCTGTCTCTCTCTCTCCCTCTCTCTATCTCTCTTCCAAGTAAGCTGTTGTGAGCAATCTGCTTGTCATGTTGCAGGTAGATAGATCGATCTACCTACTGTAGAATCTCAATTAAAAACGTCTCTTTTAATTTTAGGCATTATTTCACTTCTTTTCATGCCTTATGTTATATTTTTCCATTCCATTCTTGCACTGTGGTTTTCTTTTCCTCACCAATTTTAGTTACATTACACACCTGGACAATAGCGTTCTTCCAGGTCTTTCTTATTGTATTTTTTAAGTGTTTTATCTGGCACAAAAAGTTAAGAAAAAAAAAGTGAAAAAATAAATAAGTTATACTTTGAAATCAATTAAGGCTTTCATCTTTACTATTATCATCTAATTTAATTTTGGTATTTGACGTAATTAGAAAGTTCAGTATTTGAATAAAATGTTAAAAGTAAAATCTATTGAAGATAAGGATGGCTGCATCTTGTCAGGAAAAGGCCAGATGTAAATCACACAATTGCGAAGGTGACACAGCATCAGTTAGCAAAAGATTGAATGCATAGAAAAAGACCAAAGCATTGTTCTTTCTCGGTATTTCGTTCACATTATCCAAGCACTAGAATTGTCTTTATGGCAGATAATACAACACATAGAAAATGACAATATCTTATGTTTAGTTAAGTAAATTCGTTCGTGATAATTTAGTGTGACTTTTGATATTACTACTTTTTTACAAACTTCTACAAATTCAGCTGCAGAGTAGTTTTGTGCAACCACTCTTGATGCTTGTTTATGATAATCTCATGTGTTTATTTTTAAGGTCCTACAAAAACAGCTTACAATCCGTTCTAAACAACACTTAACTTGTTTTTGTTGTGCATATATATATTTTAGACTTCATTTTGAAAACAGAAGTATCAGACTGTTGCCTAATTTTATTTCATTTCATTCAGTTGTATAGTTTGTAAACACATACAGAATTGTATTATTTTCATCCCAAGCTTTGCACATAGCTACTTGGCCATTCATATCGAAGGTTATTACAGAGAAAACGTAAGACATAGTCTCAAAGCACAAACAATAAGGCATTAACATCCTTAGTTCTCGTGTCGTATCTCAGCTAGCAGTTTCATTCTGGGCAAGGGCGGTCGTCGGCTTGTGTTCTTGAGGTGTATCTCCTGGAGGCACACAATGTCATAGTCTTTGATAGATTGTCCAAGCAGGTCCGCCTTAACGTCTGTTTATCCTTCAATATTAAAGGAGACGACAGCCAGTGCCGGTTCTGAAAAGAACCCGTGTTTTTGACTCAGGTGTGAAGGCATGTTGATCGTATGTCGCGGGTACCCAAGAGAGACATGGAAACAGAGGGACTAAGGGAAGGCGAGTGGGAGGATAGAGGATGTTGGAGGATGCAGTGTTTTCATTGGTTCCACTCAATTATGAGAAAGCCCTACATTGGCAGACAGAAATTTCAGATTGAGACCAAAAGATTGCCGGATAATTAATGAGATGACAAGTTAAGTTGTTATATATAATTTCGTTACTGACATGTAAAAAGCCCTTGGTATAAATTTTTCTTTCTTTTTAGTCCTTGACAAAAAGTGACTCAAATTTTATTTCATTTGAATAGGTTTCTGATGTTTCTATATTTGTGACTTCATATGACTGTTCCAACAATGAGCTTGATTTGACTTTATTTCAAATTCAGGGTTGTTTTGTTAAGCCTGCATAATTATTCTGGTAGTATAAGTATGATAGTGTTGCAGTTCTCAAGGTGTAGCATTATTTTATTGCCTCTTTTGTATATTGGGAATATAAGTATTGAATGGGAATCTTTAGTTATATGGGACGCTCAGTCCTATTTCATAGTGGAGGTAACTGAATCAAAGTGGAAGGTTTTGCTCCAAAAATGACCTACTGAAGACCGTAGCACCGTTAGTTTAGTCTGTACATCAGGTGGTCATAAAAGCTATAGGATCTGTATTGAATCCAATGTCGTGCAAGGTATGTTTCACATATCTCAACATTTTTCTTTACGGTTGTTCTACTTTAGTAGTTGGGTGGTAAACCTTTGCATGTAAGGACACATTTTGACATAAAAAGGCTTTAGTCGTCTTGATGCCTGGTCTACTGCACAGCATACAAAGATCTAAGGTAAAAGACAAGGCTCGGAAGTGCCCGATTTTCTCCAGAGCAAAGCAGGATCTAAGGTATACTATAACGCTAGGAACTCAATTTTATCACTGAGTAACTGTATAATGTAATTGCTATTGGTACTCTTTGCGAATTCATACCTTCAGACTCTTTGCTGACTAATTTATTGAGAGCACTAATTGCAACTTTTGTTAATAAGTTTCGTTCCCGTTCTCTAACCTGAGTTCTCTAACAATGATTAAGATTATATTCTCCGACTGTATCTCACACCCTGACAGGAGCATTCGATCAAATTTTACTTGCTGCAGTGTTTTGTTACACGGTTAAGAACATTATATGTTTACAAATCTGCATACCATTTTCCCAGGCGTATCTGAGATAAAGATAAGTGTGCATTTTTATTTCTATTGGGTCCCATGTTTCTATGCAAGACTTTAACTTTAATTCTATAATGAAAACACATGAATTAAACAAAACGGGTCTAGCAGCTAAGATAAGATTTGGTCCTAACAATCGATTCATTGTATTGTTACTGTCTTGAAAATAACCCTGATTAAGCCTGTTTATTCAGCCATTGTTTCTCCTAAATTTTTGTCTTTAGCGTGTCTCTTTGTGTTGACAGCTGTCAGATTGGTCCATTCCTTAATGTCGATTATTCCTGTTAGAGATTGTTTCCCTTCAAGCCTTCTTCTTTATATATGTCTATGCAAGATTGTATTGTACATTGGCTTGTCATTCCTTGTCACATGTTCAAATAACTGTTATTTTCACTCTTTAATAATAAAGAACAACCCTTCCACATGGCCATATCGTGCTTCTTTCCATAAGCATTCATTTTTGTGTCTATCCATGAAATTCCTAGGATTCTATTAAATCATTTCATAACAAAAGCTTCAATCTTTTTTCGATATTCGTTGCATAAATTAGAATAGCAAATGATATATTTTTTAAAATATAGTAACGTATTCGAAAAAGAATATTTATACTTATAAGGAGCAATTGAGTTAACAAAAAATTGACTGTCCATGTTTTCTTTACTTATTGAATTACTGAAAGCAAGATTACATATTTTTACTGAGATACAACCACGGATGACATCTCTTACTGTCAGTTTTAAAATGTGTTTTTTGTCTATTAAAAAGTTTTGCATTTTTAAAGATTTACAGCAAAAAATGTTCAGATAAATGTTGAGAGCATTTAAAACTGTTAATAACAGGTAATTTACTTTTTATTTTAAGCACGAAAATTTTGAGATTTTTCTATTTTATTTCAAGGTTTATGAATATAAAGGAACATCTAAAAGCTACTGAGCCATCTTACACACACACACACACACACACACACACACACACACACACGTTCATCAACAGTGGCAAAGGGTGTCATGTATTGATACGGTTAGTGAGACAATCCAGACGCTGCCCCAGACCGACCAAGCCACACTCCGGCCACTACTGTCCACAGAGAATGTCGGCTATCTAATACAACATGCGTTAAGTAGTAGATATGTATTGTTTTGTCTAATGCCTTTCATGCTATTCATTAAATTCTACCCTTCACACTCGTTTTCCTTTTCAAGTATCAACATAAGATTAGAACTTTCCCCCCTTTGCTTTAACTAACAAAAGCAATTAATCATTCTATAAATTGTGAAAATAGTAAAAATATAGGAAAAGTGCTAAAATATTAAAAAATTTCTTGTATGCAGATTTTTCGTTGTAGTTGTATTGAGTAACAGAAGGACAGCTGTTTAACTGTCCTTATGAACCTTATTTACAAGTGATACCAGAAAAAAGATTTACAAATAAAAATGCAGCTCAAAGGTACTGTTTTTCAAGACACTGCTTTTTAAACAGTTGAAGCTTAAAAATAAGTCTTCTTTGAGTGTGTGTGTATACATATATATATATATATATATGTATATATATATGTATGTGTGTACGTACTCAATCTGCAGACAGTACCGTTTCGCCCTTTGTGGGCTCATCAGTGCAGCACAGAGCTTCTGAGACATAACTCTCTGGTCATGTTGCCGGAGCAAACACAGCCTAAAGAGTTACTGTGGGATACGGTCAGAGTGCTCAACCAAACTTACGTAAGGGAGCGTAATACTCATATATATGTATATATATACATATATATAATGTATATATATACATATAGATGTATATATACATTATATATATAAATATATATTTATAGACGGACAGTGTAGTTTATTTTATTCTTTCCAACCTATTATATCTCTTTTATTACGCTCTGCATTTATGTATCGAACACTCTAATACGGTTATCCGAATCGAAAGCACCATAAATATATATTTATATATATTTATATATACTTATAAATATTTACATATACTTATAAATATTTACATATTTAAATATTTGTGTGAACAAACAATCTACAAATCAAGCAATTTGCTGTAATGAACACAGTCATAAATGTCCTCTTTAACAATTTTTTTATAACCATTGATATCTATCACATCGCAATTCTTATCTGTTGAAGAGGTTGTATCTCACCACAAATGCCTTTTACAAGCCACGTCTATGCATGACGCTGTCACTGGTATATCAACTGAAGCTAGACTGAATATAAATCAGAAAAAAGCGCTGGTTTTGATTAAGAGTTTGCCTAGATGGGCTTGAAGTATGAAGCGTGATTTGTTTTTTAGTTTTAACGTCATTTTCCCTCAGGCAATTGAGGGTCAGATGGTGCGCTTTAGAAGGACTTTGTTTTGGCAGTGATGAATTTCTTTGCCTGATGCTCTTCCTGACTCTAACGAATGCCTTTTTATTTTGTAAAGTTCCAAATTCTCCTCGTTCACTCAGGTAATCGAACCCGGAACCCCTTGGTTACTGCGCAACTGCGCTAATCATTAAGCCACGGGTCCGTGATGAAGTTACCAAACTGGAAATACAAGAGAGCTTCGGCTGTGTAAGAGGGTTTTTTTTGCGATAGCTAAGGAGTGCAGTAGAGTCGACAGTAGCACTTTACTTTTAACTTGAAGGTTAGTAAGTGGAGAAAATGTAGATTGTTGAAAAAAGTGAGTGTTCCACAAAGTATGTTAACGTAATTTATATATTCTTTAATGTTCTGATGTCAGCTGTTTCAATAGCATAGAGAATCTGAGATAGGTCTTTTGAAGTAGACCTGATGCAGCCACTAACCAACCACAGGCATTCTTTAAGAGATGTAAGGAGTTCCTTACCGTTATAGCTTTTGTTCTTCAAAGAAAAAAATTTTTGGCAATGAAAAAGTATATTGCTGACGCAGAAGTTAGTAGTTTCAAAATATCTAGTAATTTCTAGAAGGTCTTTTCAATAAAATGCAGTGCTTTTTTGTTTTTGCAGAAGTGTTGTACAGATAGCGTCCCTGTATCTGTGTTTATTTACATAATGGGTATATAGAGGTACTGGTACAGATATGGTAAATAGGTACTAGGTGCTGGTATCATAAAGTCATATGAGATGCAGAAGGGAAGAAAAGGAGCATTTTTTGTAATTAGTAGCATAGTCATAAAAGTAGTGTTGTTGTTAAAAAGACCACATGCTTGTAGCTGTACTAGGTACCTGTGTACAGGTGTATATATCTACTCGTACATAGGTACATATATCAGAGGTGTATAGATAGGTATATAGGTAATATATAAGTAATGTATATATATGTAGGTGTTGCTGTAGCATTGTGATATAGGTGTATAAGAGTGCCATTGAGGAGTAAGGCAAAGATATTTCATAATCTTGTATAAAACAGTCTTTTTATTATTCAATCTTGTACTATTCATTTCATCATCAACAAGACTGTTGGTTATGCTAAAGACGCTTCAAACAGTTTTTCTGCTCCTCAGTTTTATGGGTCAATTAAAACAGAATTTTTTGCGTTTGCCTGGGCTGTGTAATAGGAATCCCTCAATAGCTGGAAATAGTCTGTTACTTCCCATCAGGACGAGTTTTTCGACAAAGGTGTAGGTTTTCCCAAATGTGACTAAAATGTTATAGATATACAGATTTGAAAGAGCAGGTGGGAGACAGAAATATTTAATACACTGCTAAGAAGTGCTTAGCAATATGAATTGTTTTTATCTACGTCAGACTTAAAAGTAAGCGAGTTTCAGTTACCACCAATCAACTGAAACCTATACGAGATGTGTTAAGTACAGACGAGAATATTTTCTGATAACATATGTCAAAGTAAAGAAAAAACTGACAAAGACTGAGTTATCTAGTTGAGTTTGAAAACATCCAGTTCGGTTTTAAAAGTGAAAGATTGACTGTGGTTTTAAAATCCTACGAGAGGAGTACAGAGAAAAACAGAGGGGCTTCCACCTGGTTTTTGTGGAGCTAGAGACAAGAAGTGGACATACTGACTATTTTGAGGTGAAAGTGGGGCTCTACCAGGGTTCGGCCCTCAATCTATTACTGTTTCTTAATCACCCACGGTGAGTTATCTAAACAAGTAGGAGCACAAGTCACCTTGGGCGATGTTATTTGCAGACGGTTTGATCAAAGGTGGAGAAAAACCTAATAAAGTTGAGGAACAACTAGTAAAAAGGAGGGACTCGCTTTAAAACAATGGATATAAGATCAGTAGAAAGAAAAGGGAGTATATGGGACCGCCATATCATTAGAATATAGTAAAACGTGAAGACGAAACGTTGTCAGTTATTTCAAATACCTTGCTTTTATAATTGATGGGGAGGCAGAATGTCTCAGAGATGTGCAGTCAAGAATTCGGGAAGCTTGGTCTAAATGGGAAGACTTGTCGGGAGTCATTCATAATGAAAGGCTGCCAATAGAACGTCAGAGCAAATTGTACGAAACAGTTATAAGATCAGCTATGTTATATGGTAGTGAATGTTGGACCATGCCATAAAGAGAGGTGGAACGCCTGTTTGCGACCGAAATGAAACTGCTTCGATAGAGTCAGGGATTGACCAGAGAAGACAGGCTAAGAAATGATCAAGTCAGGGACAATGAAAAAGCCACTCCGATCACAAGCTTTATTACTAAGAGACACTTTTTATTGTATGGCCATATTGTGCGCCCAGATAAGGACCAAATACCAGGAGTTCACTGGAAATGAATGTTGCAGGTAGCCGTCCACGAAGTAGAGCTAAATTGAGATGGATGGATAGTATCAACTCTGACCTGCGAAAATATGACATTATACCAGACATGGCTCCAGACAGGGAACAGTGGTCAGCCATGGTATCCAAAGTCGACACCAGCAATGGTATAAGGGAGACAAGGTGAACAAGATAGTCAAAGAAATTGTGTGCATATTATCAAAAAGCAGGTTTTCCTTATTTGAAACAAGATGGTATTCGAAGTGTATGCAACAATGCTGTGAACATTTTGATAAATCAGCCAGTGTCAAACGATGTTATGTTGTAAAAGATAAATCATAGGAATTTGTTTCTATCTTCTTTCACCTTATGGCTTTGACTAACACCAAAAGTACCGACCTTGAAAACCACTTCAGTGCAGAAGGTTACCTTTCCTATTAGATTTTTTCTTCTAAATATCTTTGTTCATTGTTTTTTCTCTCTTCCAATTTTCTTTACGCACACACAATGTGCTACTAAAGAAGAATCGAATTAAGTGCAGTACTTCCAGGGATGAGGCTCCAACCACGAACTTCTTGCATGATAATTTGATGATTCAACTACACGGTCACTACTGCTTGATTTAGAGCATGTATTGACTTGACAGATTTTACTTTTTATTAGCATAACTGTTACTTTTTCATCACTTAAAGTTGTCTTTTCTTTTTTCTCCTATTCCACTTTTTCCTCATTTCAAAGAAATTGGCAAGGTAATAAAATTTCTTCATTATTTTATGACTAAGGTGATTTCCAGTAACAATAATCCAGCAAAGAGGAAAAATATAAATAACACTGGTTTGTTAAATGTTGTTTGTGAAAGTTAAATATCCAATGACGAAGTTGCTTCTTTAAAAGATATCATATTTGTTCATAAATTTAAGGGAATAGTACCCTTACCATGAAATTAATTGCTATAACATTTGTGACAATGATAAGAAGTATCTCAATCACATTCTTTGCTGACTAGTTAAATACCTTTTGAAAAACTGAGTTCTAAATTCCTATTCTTAGAGATGGCAACAGCTTAAAAATTATGGAATTAATTGTTAAAACATTTGTGACAATAATAGGAAGTATCTCAATCACATCTTTTAGCTGACTAGTTAAATTTCTTTTTAAAAAAGTTCGAAAACAGTCACATAATTAAATCGTTTAGCAAATGCAAAAGAACATTAAATTTCTATATTTAATAATCTTGATATAATATATTTTCAAACTGTTTTCTATCACTTTATTAAGACTGCAGATGTAGATTCTTCTATGAAAGAACATGAACCCTCGTTTTGACTACGAGAAATTATTGTATGGCTGGAAAATTTGAGAACTGCCTCTCGTACAAGTACAAGAGAAAGAGAAGCGTGTAGACCCTGGGGACGTGCTTGCGAAGAAATAGTGAGCATATTTGGCAATAATTGACTTGTTCATTATACTGTTCACGATAGAAGAAGATATTTCTTCATTGGAATATATTGTTAGTGCCTCGACCAATGAATAAAATGGAAATATAATCTAAATTGAACTACATCTGTTAAAGTGTATCTGTATTTAATCTCATTCCATATTTTTGCTTTTGAACAATACATTAGAGAATCATTAAATAGGTCTTCTTAATTAAAAGTAATGCAGTTATTCGGTTGCATGTCACATAAGTCAGTGAACACCAGAATACAAGTGAATGTCAGAATACAAGTGAAAGTCAGAAGACAAGTGTATGTCAGAAGACAAGTGAATGTCAGAAGACAAGTGAATGTCAGAAGACAAGTGTATGTCAGAAGACAAGTGAATGTCAGAATACAAGTGAATGTCAGAAGACAAGTGTATGTCACAAGACAAGTGAATGTCAGAATACAAGTGAATGTCAGAAGACAAGTGCCAGAGACTCTTTGAGAAGACTTGTGCTATGTGCCTGGGTAGGTGAATTAGTAAATATTGTTAGACCTTGAGTGCTCTAAAATACTTTCACAGATATGTTGATAAAGAAAAACAGTGCATTCATTTTTTTTGTGTATCAAATACCGGCTTATGAATATTTGTTTTTGGGTATTTTTTGTAAATCTTTTTCGTGGCATCGTTTGTAAACAAGATTCTAGTTTGAATTTTTAAGAATATTAAAAACACCGTTATCTAAATTAAAAGCGACGAAATGAAGTTTTAGTTTTTATCTGGTTGATATTACTAAATTATGATTTGTAATATACAAGATATCTCGTTATTAGGGCAAAAAGGTTCAGTACAGAAGCCATGTTGGTGTTTATAGTTACATATACCTTGTTAATTTTCAGATAAGCCTTTTACGAAAAGAGCAACACCCTGATGAAGTAATCCTAAAATAGGGGCTTGGTGGCACAGAGACAAGGTCAGGCAACACTGTGGTTTTTCAGCTGTAAAGTGATTCAAAAACCTTCCTTTCCCTCTCCTGTCACGTTATCAAGCAGATTATCCTACTATTTTTTATCTATATGAAGTAGAAAGAAGTGAAAGAATATGGACATTGTATTTTATTAAATTGTGAAGATGTAAATCCAATGGATGTGCGGACTTGACTTATTTACTCAGCCTTTATCGCATCAAAGTTTGATGAAAGAACTGATGCCACTAGAGGGAAAATTGGCAACCTTCTCATGGTTCCCTGCGTAAGTACCTGCTTATTGAAAGGAAACTAATACCTGATCAATAAGGACTATATTGTATCTTATATTTTATTGTTTGAATATGAAAAAACGTCATGAACAATCAGGCCCAGCAATGCTTCAGTGTAATGTAGAAAGCATATCTGGGTTAAAATGTGAAGTCATTTAAAACATCGCCATGACAAATTCCAGTTCCATCATTCTGCTCCAGGAAACTCACTCTACATGCAAAGACAGAAAAGAGATATATGCCTACACACTGGTCGAAGCAATCCATCACACTAAGCAAAGGATAGCAACCCTTGTCAGAAACGACTCAACAGTAAGCCTGATTGAGAAGAGCAAAGCCAGTGAGATACGGTTTCCAAATGTTAGAATTAACAATATTACAATAACCAATATCCACAATCCCCCGAATGCACCATTTGTACCATCTCCACTGTACGGGCACCCGGTCATTTATTCAGGGTATTTTAACTGCTGTCACACATCCTGTGACTACCCAACAAACAACCCACATGACGAATCCCTCTACAAGTGGGCAAGCACTATGGACCTTAAACTGTTGTTCGACTACAAACAGCCTAAATGGTTCAACTCAGCTGCCTGGAGTACTACTGCTAACCCAGATTTACCATTCTATTCGTTCCATGCAGACAGTTCCATACCACGCTCTGCCCACAAAATCGATGGAAATTTTCCAAAGTCCCAATATCGGTCGACCATCATATTTCATCCTGCCCTAATAGAATGAGTACATGTTAACTGCTCCACTTCAACGTTGGAATTTTAACAAAGCTGATTGGGCTCGTTTTAAAACAGATTTAGCAAGCATATGTGACGATCTTTCCTCGCTCGATACTACTGATACCAACGCCTGCTATACTGTATTTCAGAACAAACTGTTAACATTGGCTAAAAACACCTTCCCTAAGGGGTATCTTAAATCGTACCTTTTTCATTTTGTGTCCATCTCACTTTATATATTCCTACGATATCAATCTTTAAACGTCTTATCTCCGAAGCAACTTTATTAGGTCTTCTAGCCTGGTACAGCGCTTTGACTTTCAAATTGAGTACTGTCACTTTTCCTCTCACTTGCTCAGTGGCCATTTATGTTGCCCTGTGTTATTGAAAAATCTTGCAATTCTTCTTTCGTCTCCACCATTGAACTATTGATTCCTTCGACTGCACAATAGCTTTGACTTTCGGGCATAACTTTACCTGGTGGAAAGCCATTTATTCCCCTAATACTTGGACCTTGTATTAGGTTAGCTACTGCTTCAATAACACACTGCCTCATGAGAGGCACGTGCCAGACATATTTACTACTGTTTAGACAGAAAAGTTTAGCTCTATCTACCTACCAACAACCGGGCAGCTAAAATGGAAGCCGAATAAGATGTAATAAAGAAAAAATAGCGAATAAAAAAGTGAATAAAAAAGTAAAAAATAGCTGTAGACCAAATGGATTTAAAACAGTTCTATATCAATCACAGGGATATTCTGAAGCATCTGAAATACAGGCGTTCGTTCTTAACCATGTCATTTTATGCAGCCATAAGTGCAAGTTTTGCACTTTTTTGCCATTTCAAATCATTTTTTTTTTAAATTTCATTTCCGTTCCTCTCTGTTGGAATCAGTTAATCCACCCCTGAAAGAGATGTTATGGTTCTGTAGTAGGCTCAGCCCTAAATGCCTGATTGG
>RDPX01000102.1:2296156-2351160 GCA_003991215.1 Morbakka virulenta
GTTCAACTCAGCTGCCTGGAGTACTACTGCTAACCCAGATTTACCATTCTATTCGTTCCATGCAGACAGTTCCATACCACGCTCTGCCCACAAAATCGATGGAAATTTTCCAAAGTCCCAATATCGGTCGACCATCATATTTCATCCTGCCCTAATAGAATGAGTACATGTTAACTGCTCCACTTCAACGTTGGAATTTTAACAAAGCTGATTGGGCTCGTTTTAAAACAGATTTAGCAAGCATATGTGACGATCTTTCCTCGCTCGATACTACTGATACCAACGCCTGCTATACTGTATTTCAGAACAAACTGTTAACATTGGCTAAAAACACCTTCCCTAAGGGGTATCTTAAATCGTACCTTTTTCATTTTGTGTCCATCTCACTTTATATATTCCTACGATATCAATCTTTAAACGTCTTATCTCCGAAGCAACTTTATTAGGTCTTCTAGCCTGGTACAGCGCTTTGACTTTCAAATTGAGTACTGTCACTTTTCCTCTCACTTGCTCAGTGGCCATTTATGTTGCCCTGTGTTATTGAAAAATCTTGCAATTCTTCTTTCGTCTCCACCATTGAACTATTGATTCCTTCGACTGCACAATAGCTTTGACTTTCGGGCATAACTTTACCTGGTGGAAAGCCATTTATTCCCCTAATACTTGGACCTTGTATTAGGTTAGCTACTGCTTCAATAACACACTGCCTCATGAGAGGCACGTGCCAGACATATTTACTACTGTTTAGACAGAAGGGTTTAGCTCTATCTACCTACCAACAACCGGGCAGCTAAAATGGAAGCCGAATAAGATGTAATAAAGAAAAAATAGGGAATAAAAAAGTGAATAAAAAAGTAAAAAATAGCTGTAGACCAAATGGATTTAAAACAGTTCTATATCAATCATAGGGATATTCTGAAGCATCTGAAATACAGGCGTTCGTTCTTAACCATGTCATTTTATGCAGCCATAAGTGCAAGTTTTGCACTTTTTTGCCATTTCAAATCATTTTTTTTAAAAATTTCATTTCCGTTCCTCTCTGTTGGAATCAGTTAATCCACCCCTGAAAGAGATGTTATGGTTCTGTAGTAGGCTCAGCCCTAAATGCCTGATTGGGATGACATGTCTAATGATAGGAAGTTAGAAAAAGTATGGCATACCCAAGTAAAAGATACGGTTGCGATAAATGATCTGGTTAGAAAAAAAACCCAATAGCTCAAGGGGTAGAGCACGTATCCAGGATAGCCACAGGCACTGGTGCAAAACCACTTCGGTTCACACTAATTTTTCACTTTTGTGCACTTTCGAATTATGGTGCTATCGTCTTCCAATGCCTGTCAACTGGACTGAAAAGAAAACTAACGAATGGATACTGGAAAAGATGGATGTAAACGAGACGCTAATGACAACTATAAATCGTTGAAAAATGGCTTTTATTGGACACATACTAAGAGGAAAGGACATAACCAGTGATTTATTATTTGGAATAGTTTATGGCACGAGTGGGAGTGGAAGACCGAAAGTTAGATATTGCGACAACATCAAAGAGACTTCTGGTGGAAGAAGTATGGTTCAGTTGTACAGAAAGGCGCAGGATAGAAAGAAATAGAGAGCCAAAGCGGATTTTTTAACCTTTTGTTAGATGATGATAATATTATGTTATTTTCAAAATAAACTGAAAAATGCAAAAAATGGAACAAAAAAAATTGAATAGGGTCTACTATTTTCAGACAACAAATAACATGTCTAAAAAAGTAATACTCTTTTTGAAATAATTTCATTCAGATAATCTTTAGATGTACCAATCAATGGATTGGCGAATTAAAGGCTGAGTAATTCAAACGGTAACATTAAATTGATCTGTTATATAACTCTGGAAAAATAAAAGCTTTGTCCCTCCAATATAAATGAAAGAGGCGCATTTCCTGTTTGGACAATGGTAATTGTTCGTCCTTCTTATGATGTGCTGAATTGAGATATCATTCAACATGTAATTGAAAAAACTGTCAAGCCTAGAAACAGGATAATATTGACTTAGTTAACTTCAAGATATTACCCTTTCATTAAAAGGTAAATAGAAAAGTGACATATTTTTCATTTCATTTATCATTGCCAATTTCGTTTGGTCATTGCCTGCAGTCTTCTTTTTCATGAAGTGATTACTCGTGACAACTAGATAGTGATAACTGTACGTCTTTATTTGCTTCTAGCAAATGAAGTTCGTAAGTCATATATAAAAAATATTTTAGGAATTTAATTTCTTCCTTAATGGCTAATCAACGTCTAGCTGGTTGACATCTACAGAATGAAATCATATTGAGAATGACTATTAATTCACACACTCGAGGTCCAAATCAACAGATCAATGAAGGATTTAACACATGCAAAGTGGATTTGGATGCAATCGGGGGAACTTGACCTAAAATATCAAATGCTCTTTGAAAGTAATACAAATCCGTAAAATTTGTCTCTGTTTTATTAATAGCTTAGTAAGTTCCTTGGTGAGTGAAAAATCCTAAATATCACAGCACGAATCAATAATTACCAAATATGAACGATTTCAGATAAAAATTCAAAATAACGTTAGAATGTATAGGGTTTTGATCCCATTCCATCACTGTCTGCAATTGAAACAACTAAAATTTCCTTAAAGAAACCAAGCTCACTTAACAAAAGTAGCAATTATTTTAGTTTCCCTCAACCTTTCATGGAATTAATCCCTTACGATGTAATTATAGTTTCTACGAATGTAGATTTTTTGTCTCAACCTGCTAGATTGTGGAACGGTTTGGATTCGGGAGTGCTTTCCTTCATCGTTTTAAATTCTATCTTTTTATTCTTCTCTTTACTTTACAGTTCCCTTCACGTAGTAGCTACATGTCTTGTATGTTCGTATCCATAAATGTACTTGTTTGATTTAGTTTGTCTGTGTTCAAACAAAGATTTTTTGTTGTTTAGAGTCATTTTCCCCAATAATTTGTCTCAGACGCTGACCTTCAGAACATCTTGGATGTGGCAGTGAGGAAGTTCTTCAGTTTCTCCCCTTCCTGACGCCAATCAATGGCTTTTTCATTTGTAAAGTTCCAAAGTCGGAAATAATGAAAAGATATGAATACTTGAATATTGCTTGTTTGTTATAACATTTCCTTTCTTTCTTTCTTTCTTTCTTTCTTTCTTCCTTACTGATTCAGTAAAGCTTAGACTAGAGATTTATTGGCAAAGGATTAAAATATACATATTTGAAACCAATGTTTATTGAAAGTATTTCTTTCTGCATTATTATTATTATTATTATTATTATTATTAAATGTTTGATTTGGTATACAGCTTCAGTAAAATTATACTGCTATCCTTGTTGGACCAAGAAGAAGAACAACAAAAATCTGTTAAAATCATTTTTAAAAAGTAGCATTTTTGACCATTGCTTTAAAAGTATTAAAGTTTTCAACCTTCCTTATTTCTAAAAGAAGTTGGTTGTAAAATTTTGCCCCAGTACTAAAAAAGCCTTTTTTTGCCAAGTTCTAATCTCATTTTCGTAATTTTCAATAATAGTCCCTGATTTCTCGTATTCTTAGCATGTTCATTTCTCTGAAAGTAGTTCTTTAGGGGTGTACAAACGTCATCATGTAAACCCATAACATTCATGGTATTTCTAAACATAATTACTTTCATTTTATCGAGTTCATTTTATACCATTCATTGACAGAAGGAAATGGAATCCGATTTGGTTTACTTTTTTCAATTTGAGATCCCTGGGAATGACGAACAATAAACCATCACCTGTGTAAAGAAGAAAATTTTTGAAGCTGTTGAATGAAATATTTCCTGTCACTAAAAAATTTGATTCCAAACGAGTAAGGAGACATGTCATTGATAATAATGATATCTGTGTTACTGTAGATTAGATTACATTATTTGTTTAGAAATATAACGTCTCCTGTTCCTTGGTGTCTTATCTTTGGACTTACTTCATTTATTTTTTTTTAATTTAAGAGAACTCTGTCTCTTTTTAATTAACACTGTTTGGGAAATATTTTTAAAAATTCTTCAAATGTACCATTTATTGTTATATGAAATAAATCTTAACAGACCCTTTTTTATTAAACCTATTCATTACATACTGAAATTACCATCAGAAGATCATATTTCAGGTCTTTTAAATTTCACAAGATTAGCTGTCATAGAAACTAACAACATTTTACAAAATACAAGCACATATTTGCATTGAAAAGTAAGACACCATTTTGGTTCTGGCAACAAACAATTTGGAGGAATATTCCCTTTTAAGCATTGCATTTTAACATTATTCATTAAAATGGTAGAATAATTTCTTTCTATTTTTGTGCAAGCTCTGCCGTTATTAGTTGCATCACGTCTCTTGATTTTAAACTTTTACACTTACTTTCAGTAAGTGTAAAAGTTCTTTAGTGTTATCAAGTGATGGCACGATGAGAGCAAAGCTGGTATCTAGACATTTGTCAAGAAAGTTGTAAGAGGCTTAATCCCAATGGTACGACAAGCTCCATCGGAGAGAAAAGAGTTAAAAAGAAACAAGAATGATAGGGTGATGGAGATAATAGATCCAGAAATGACAAAGAAATGTTGACCAATGAGGTGATTCCTCGTTAATTTGAACAAGAAAATGTGACTGACAGAAGTTGGAACAGAAGACTTTCAATATTGTACAAAGTTAATATTATCTGTAGTACTGTAGACTGCAAACCAAGAGAACAAATGAAAGGAAAAGAAGAGGTGTTATTAAGAGTGCATTTAAGTGCATTGAAATATTTACGACTACTAATTTTACACTTAATATGTTTATTTACTTGGACTTTTATCAACAAGTCCTGTATGAATGTATGTATGTATGTATGTATGAATGTATGTATGTATGTATGAATGTATGAATGTATGAATGTATGAATGTATGAATGTATGAATGTATGAATGTATGAATGTATGAATGTATGAATGTATGAATGTATGAATGTATGAATGTATGAATGTATGAATGTATGAATGTATGAATGTATGAATGTATGAATGTATGAATGTATGAATGTATGAATGTATGAATGTATGAATGTATGAATGTATGAATGTATGAATGTATGAATGTATGAATGTATGAATGTATGAATGTATGAATGTATGAATGTATGAATGTATGAATGTATGAATGTATGAATGTATGAATGTATGAATGTATGAATGTATGAATGTATGAATGTATGAATGTATGAATGTATGAATGTATGAATGTATGAATGTATGAATGTATGAATGTATGAATGTATGAATGTATGAATGTATGAATGTATGAATGTATGAATGTATGAATGTATGAATGTATGAATGTATGAATGTATGAATGTATGAATGTATGAATGTATGAATGTATGAATGTATGAATGTATGAATGTATGAATGTATGAATGTATGAATGTATGAATGTATGAATGTATGAATGTATGAATGTATGAATGTATGAATGTATGAATGTATGAATGTATGAATGTATGAATGTATGAATGTATGAATGTATGAATGTATGAATGTATGAATGTATGAATGTATGAATGTATGAATGTATGAATGTATGAATGTATGAATGTATGAATGTATGAATGTATGAATGTATGAATGTATGAATGTATGAATGTATGAATGTATGAATGTATGAATGTATGAATGTATGAATGTATGAATGTATGAATGTATGAATGTATGAATGTATGAATGTATGAATGTATGAATGTATGAATGAATGTATGTATGAATGTATGTATGTATGTATGTATGTATGTATGAATGTATGAATGTATGTATGTATGCATGTTAAAGTATATACATTTATACCACATTTACCTATAAATCTGTGGAATAGCTCTTAAAAGTGCTAACCCCTTTGGACGAAAGAATAACTTAAGAATGTTTAGGGATGGAGGTTCATATGTTTTGGTGACTTGCGGTCTTAATCTGATCCAAAAACCCTAATCATAATCTAATCCAAAAATTACAATGATACCTGGTTTAGTTTTTGCTAGTTTAGGTAGAAACGTACTTGGTACTTGACCAATCAAAGATACTGTATGTTAAACGAAAACTTGCTTTGAGATGGTCGACAGGAGTCATTAATATGTCACTTCTTCAGTAAAAGTGGACACTGAAATGTTGGAGTATGAAACAATCCGGCCAAGAAACACTTTTCAATCTCAATACATAGGAAATAGCATTATCAGAACAGAAATCTGTAGTTTTAGCACTGTAACAGTAAATTAATACTGTTTATTTCACCATGTGACAATTAAAATTTTACTATACCTTATCACAATTATACAATACATAATTAAACTATGAGATATCATTATTATGACTCAATTTATATAAGTTTAAAAAAAGGTTTATTTAACTACAGAATCATGGAATAAATGAGCTTCTGGGCAATGTTATTGAGAATGCATTCTGTTCTATTGTGGCTTGTTGGCTTTATTCAGCAGGAAATGATCTGGACAATATATGGTTGTGCAAAGAAACTATTTCTTGCTTAAGACTGGAAGGTGCTTAATTTAATGAAATTTAAAGAAAAGTCGATTTTCATGTTTAATCTGCAACGAATACCCCACGACATAGCATATCCTTAAGTGAGCATTATTTTTTTACATGCTACTACTTCAAAGATTACCATTTTTAACAAAAGAGCCAACCCTCCTACTGGTTATACATCTTTAGAAAAAAATGAACCTTTTCTATTTTCATATTACTTTTCGACTATCAGAGCATCTTGTCACAGACCTCAGGCTTGAAAAACCAATTGTAGGAAGTATTAATCACTGAGAATCTCTAAGACAGGAAATGATTTAAGACCCACAGCCGTCAACTTGTAGGCTTTTCCTTTCATCGGTTGCAGTTTTTTGATTTTAAGGTATAATATTAATCTGAAAACAAAAATATATCTGGTGTATTTACCACCACTGACAAAAATGGTAAAGATGAATCCACAGAGAGCTTTAAATGAGAGCTATCAGGTATCACATTTCACTATCACTTTGATCTCTGTATTAACAGCGGTTATCAAAACCATTAATCCGGGTCGTATTTCTTTCCAATATTGTTAAATAACATTGGGATTTATGCTTGGAGTTAAAAGCATGTAATTGCAGGAGTTCAGCTAATGCAGGACCTTTTAGTCACGTCAGAATAAAATGAACATTGTGAGATTGTTATAGAAAAACTGTTTGTGTAGGATAAAAAGTGCAAGAGGGTTCAGATATTAAAATTTTCTACTATTTTAAAAGGGCTCAGGCACTGTGGTTGAGTTGTAAGACATCTTTTTAAATCATTCTAGGGTCTTGGTCAAGTATTTTACCCCCAAATGTCAGTGGTAGTAAAATCCAAAATGGACCTTTTAGTTTACTAGCGTTTCACACCAAAACCACTTTCATGTAGTAAAATGACATTAGTTTTCAGCTTACTTCTTGATCCAATTCCCATATCTATTTGTTCAATACATATCATATTTGCTTGTCAGAAAAGTGTATTATTCCTTATCCCCCCAAAATACAATTGAGTACAACCTGAATTTGGTTATTGTTTCCCGAAACATATTTTAACTTCTGAAAAGACCTTGTTTTTTTTAAACTGGATTCATTATTTTTAACAGGCATAACTTTCATGGGCAAAAGGTCAATGGACACCTCTTGGCAAATCAGAATAGCTACATATTTATACTCGTTATCCTTTTTTTTTCGTAACTTTATTTACATATTGACCCTTGCTCGATGTAATTTCTTTGTAGATGGGGGTAGTTCCTTCATGATTAAAAATTAGGACGTCTAACAATTAAGCTGTTTTCCTGGTTACTTGTAACAGTTTTTTATACCTTTTAAGAAAATTTTATGTATTAATCAGTTAACATTTATATTAATGAGTTATCATGCATTATTATTTATGCGTATTAAGTAAAGAGGTATTTGTATTTTTCTCTCTGTCTGTTTGTCTGTTTGTCTCTCTGTCTGTCTGTCTGTCTGTCTGTCTCTCGGTCTCTCGGTCTCCCTGTCTCTCTGTCTCTCACTTTGTCTATATATTTATATATAGACGTAGAGAGAGAGTGTGTGTATCTATATGNGGGGTAGTTCCTTCATGATTAAAAATTAGGACGTCTAACAATTAAGCTGTTTTCATGGTTACTTGTAACAGTTTTTTATACCTTTTAAGAAAATTTTATGTATTAATCAGTTAACATTTATATTAATGAGTTAACATGCATTATTATTTAAGCGTATTAAGTAAAGAGGTATTTGTATTTTTCTCTCTGTCTGTTTGTCTGTTTGTCTCTCTGTCTGTCTGTCTCTCTGTCTCTCGGTCTCTCGGTCTCCCTGTCTCTCTGTCTCTCACTTTGTCTATATATTTATATATAGACGTAGAGAGAGAGAGTGTGTGTATCTATATGTTTATTTATTACCTTTGAACATGCCCTGACGTTCTTTGAAACCATAACAATATCGTTGAAAAAGCAACCCACAACATCTTAGTCGTAATGCATAAAAAATCGAATTCCCCTTCTTTGATAAGAGATGGGTTCCTTTACCCCAGATTCCTTGAACCTATACGTTATTTGAAACAACTCGTCCAAGAATTTCTTGCAAACTTTGTCCCTGAATCTTACAAAATTAGAGTTGAATATTTATTTACGTTTTAGAAGGCTTCTGTCTTTTATCGACTATCTAGCAACGAATGTAGAAAATGAATCCTCCTTTTTGCTTGAGAGCCCCACCCATAGATTTTACAACATTCTATTTGTCTGTCTATGTTTAACTATATCTTTGCCCTTATGATAATGTTGCTCTTCTGAAATAACTTTTGTATCTCTCAATGTTAATTGGAATAACAGGAGAACAGCCAGCTGATAATTTATACCTTTGCTTCAGAAAATAAAAAATCATTATGAAACCTCTTCTTTTTTCTTTCCTTTTGTTGGATCTCTTCTGGTTTTCATAACTCTATTGTGGCGTATTCCCTGACCGGATGCCCCTCCGGGGGACAACCAATGATTTTTTCTTTTTGTTGAAAGGCCCTGACGTTTTTTGAAGGCTGCTCAGGTAATCGAACCCGAAACCTCCTCGTTACATTGTAACTGCACTGACCATGAAGCAAAAGCACCCCTCTAACTTCTTTCATGGAATTAAAATATTCATTGCCTCTGTCAAAATGTTGTCTTTCCACCATTTAGTCTTCTGGTAGATAAGGTAAGACACCAAGGGGAAGCTGAACATTTGTGTTGAAAATTAAATCTTAATGTTGAGTAATGTCTTTAAGGACATCAATACAAAACTAGAGATGTATAAATTTGGGTTCACCGATTTCAAGTAGCTGACAAATGGCACATGATAGTCATAAAGTGATGTTCTTACGTATTTCTGTCCAGAATATTAAAAGTTTTCGATTTATTAAATTGGACATAAATTTCAACCATGGTCTGAAATGGTCTGAAACAATATTGATGGTTATTACGATAATGGTGTTACGATGATGGTGATATCCACCAGTTTTTCTTCACCAACACAGAGCAATACTTCAGACTTCATTCTACAAAGAGAGGAGTCATCCATTTTTTTAATAATAGTAGTAAGCTTGTGACAGGATTAATTTTTATGTCAAGCCTTTGGTAGTGCTCTTAAAATGTTAAAAATATTAATTTTTACCTTTACAAGGAAACAACTTATTTTCTTTTACAAATACATCCTATTCAGTCAACTAAAAAGTAAGAAAAACGTTTCCTATAATACCAGACAAGAGACAAACAGGCATGAAATACATAAGGAAGGAAAGGAGGGTATACCAGGGTATAGGAAACTTGTTTAAATATAAGACTATATTAGATGGTATCTTGTAACAAATTTAAAAGGGTAGGAGAACCGAAGCTAAACACAGGTGAAATATTCCAGAAGACGCAATTAAAACCAGTACAATATGAGTATGTTTCAATTTCTAGGTGCTCCAAATAATAGGATATTTTTTCTTCTATCCATTTTCTATTTTAACGAATTTAATCCTTACAGCTCACCTGGTGTTTTAGATAGCAACACAATTCTGATAAGAGTAGCACGACAATTTATTTGGTCCGCAACAGCATGAAGTATATCAGATTTTAATGAAGCCAATACGTATTGCAAAGCAGTTTGATTCTTTCAAATAAATGAATAAATTGCAATATATTTTGGTATTCATTTACTATTGCTCTAATTAGCTTATATTGATCTGGTTTTAATAATGCTGTAAAAAAAAGTCGCTTTAATGGTGCCCCATGCATAGCACAAAAGTTCCGATAACAGTGACGGGTGTGTTGATGGTTATAATGTCTACTGGTTTCGTAAAAGACACTCACCTGTCTGTACTTATAAAGCTAAGAAAAAAATCGAATTTTAAATGGTTTTTCTTATGGAGAATAGTTCAACAACCACTGTGTCGGCATAGCACAATCACAAGTGTACACTGCTGTTCTTACAAAGTACGTGCACTGTTAAGTCAGTAAGAGGCAGGCATAGTTTATCACATACAGTACACGGGTCATATCTTATATCAAAATCCTCCCAAAAATAACCAACGTAAAGGTTAAAAGAGTAACTATTAGAGTCCAAATCATTGAAAACTGTTGAAAAAGGAAGCCATATTTAGAGGGGAAGTAACCTTAGCGATCAATGTCTTTGTAATGTAATCTGAGGCTTTGGAGCTTGATCCCCCAAGGCAAAAAAAGCGTTGGAACTTTACAGAAAGAAAAATCTGTTGATTGACGTCAAGGAGAACATCCTCCTAAGAAATTTCTCACTTCAACAACATTGACCTTTGAAAGGCTCAGGAACTGGCAAAAGTAGGTTACAAAATTTACAATAGTAAAAAATGTCAGAAAACAGTGAATCGAAAATGGTCTCAAGGTCATAAATGCCGGGGTGGTAATTGGGTAAGCTCCTATTACCTATAAAAATCTCTCAGCGTGCGTCCCAAATAGCCTCTCACGACCAAGTCCAGCTCCTAGCCTTCACTTTACGAAACTGAACCTACTGACAGGAGAAGGGGTGAAGGGCCGGTCACTGGCGTCCCAAAACCAGTTGCTTCGAGGAGATGGACCTAGTCAGTCTAGGAAGGCAGTTCATCTAGAGGAAGGAAAACCCTAATTCCAAACCTCCACTGCCTTGCGGCTATACCCAACTTTGGGAAAGAAATCTGTAGACTTTGAGGAAGAAATCTGCTGCTGCCCTAGAGTATATACCCACTAGGTAAAGGCTAGTTCCACAGCTTAAAACTGTGGTTAGCTTCAGCAAGGCCTGCAACTAGAAAAGCAAAATGCCAAACAAATTAGATGCGGATCAACTGTAAAATAAACATACCGGATCGGCCGAGGTGCAGGCTACCAACGACCGCCATACCCAGTGCTCAGCAGGTTGAATATGGATAACAGACTACTGCTATAAGAAAGAGGACGAAAAATAGACTTGACGAAGAGAGGGAGAATTGATATTCTATGCATGCAGGAAACAAAGTGGAAAGGAAATAAAGCAAGAGAATTAGGCAAAGGCTACAAGCTGTACTACGCTGGGACTGATAAGAACAAGAATGGCGTAGGCATTATCCAGAAGAAAGACAACACCTCGAGTGTACTAGAAATAGAGAGAATGTCGCACCGAGTAATGATTTAAATTGGATCTTAGCGGAGTTCTGATAAAAATTGTTAGGGCTTATTGTTAGTTCTTGAGAGAGTTTGATATCGTAGTAATGAGAATACCACATGGAGAGAAAATTATGATTGGTGCAGACCTGAACGGCCACGTGGGAGAACGAATTGTAGGAGGTGAACAAGTGGCTGGGAGATACGGATATAGAAAGAGGAATAAGAGTGGGCAAAATAATCATTGACTTTGCAAAGAGGATTTCTTTAGCAGTCTTGAACACATACTTTAGAAAGAGATTAGAGCAGAGAGTAACATACAGGAGTGGTAGAAGAGCCACGCAGATTGACTTTATCTTACACAGAAGGAAAGATTTGAAAGAAATAGTTGATTGCGAAGTTCGTGGATGAGAATGTGTTGCTCCTCAACAGAAAGTTGTAATTTCCAAACTCAATATCAAAGTAAAGAAGCATAAAAATTTGATCAAGACACCGAAAATTAAATGGTGGAGATAAAAGGAGGGAGAGTGGCAGAGAATGCTAAATCGGGAACTACAGGAAATTGTAATCTTCGAAGGGAATATCTTGGACCACTGGCAAGAGATAACAGACAAAATAAGAGAGTCAGCACAAACAGTTCTAGGTATGACATCAGGGAAGCAAAGAGACCTGGTGGTGGAATGAACCCGTTCAAGCCAGTATAAACGAAAGAAACAGGAGAAGAAGAGACTTGATCAAACTGGAGATGAGCAAGACAAGCAGGAATACATTACTGCTAGAAGGGAGACAATATGTAGAGTAGATGAAGCAAGAGATTAAGCCTACAATAGACTATATCGCCGACTAAACGCAAAAGAAGGCAAGAAAGAGCATTCAGAATTGCCAAACGAAAGACCGTTCAGGAAAAGATGTCCAGCATGTAAAGGTGATGCAAGATGAAAACGGACAATTGTTAACAATTAAGGAAGATGTTTTGAAGAGGTGGAAGGAGTATTCTCAAGGACTGTTAAATTCAGAAATCAAAGAGAACATAGAACGATTGAAGCAGACCCGAAGCAGGTGGTTATAAATAGGATTGAGAATAAATAAATAAAAGAAGCTATGAAGAAAATGAAGAATGGAACAATCTACTTACACGGCTGTTCAATGAAATACTTGATGTGAAAGAGATACCAGAGGAGTGAAGGATTGTGTTGATACCGGTTTATAGGGGAAAAGGTTATGCGCGAGAGTGTGGGAGCTACAGGGGAACCAAACTGATGTGCCACACTTTAAAGTTGTGGGAGAGAGTGATGGACAAAAGACAAAGGTCAGAAATCGAAATCAGCAAACAATAGTTTGGTTTTATGCCAGGACGCAGTGGCACAGATACACTGTTTGCGTTACAAATCTTGCACGAGAAACATTGAGATCGCCAACAACAACTACACAACGTATTTAGCGATGTAGAGAAAGCCTATTACCGAGTATCCAGAGAGAAGATATGGTGTTGTATGAGGCTGTCATGCATCACAGAGAAGTATATCAGATTGGTACAAGATATGTACAAGGACAGTAAGACCTGTCTTCGAAGCTCTACAGGAAGCACATATTACCTTGAAGTGAAAGTAGGCCTAAACCATGTCTCGCCTTTCAGCCCTTTTCTTATTTACAATGGTAATGGATAGACTCACTGATGGTCTAAGAAGAGATGCTCATCAAAATATGATGTTCGCAGACGATATTGTACTGTGTAGTGAGAAAAGAGGAGTTTAATTACAGCTAGATATATGGTGTTATGCCTTGGAGAGGCGAGGAATGAAAATAAGCCGGACAAAAACAGAGTACCTAGCTTTGAACGGAAGCCAGAACAATAGAATACAGCTGGAAGGGATGGCAATTCCTAAAGTGAGCGAGTTTTAAGTACCTGGAGTCAACTCTACAAGCAAATGAAAACTATGATAGAGAAGTCAGGAGGGGAGTGCAGCCTGGTTGGTATAGTTGGAGGAAGGTAACAGGGATACTTTGCAATATGAAAATATCACCACGGATGATGAAGGGAAAAGATGGCAGTGCACCCGGCTCTATTATATTGTCTGGAAAAACTACCACCAAGCGAAAAGAAGCTGACCTAAAAGTGGCTGAAATGCCCATGATGAGGTGGTCACTAGGTGTGACGCGACTGGACAGAATTCCTAACTACCACCTTCGCGAAACATCTCATACCAAGAGACTTGGTACGGGTTGTTCGCTGGTACGGGTACATAGCAAGGCGTGATGCAGAATATGTAGGAAGAAGGGTACTGAGTTATGAAGTACCAGCGAGAAGGCAAAGGGGGAGGCCGATAAAAAGATGAAAGGACGTGTCTGACAGAGATATGGAGGCTTTTGGTGCGAGGGATACTTATGTGACAAACAAAATAGGCTGGAGACGGCTGATCTGCTGTGGCGACCCCTAATGGAATATATCCGAAACACAAAGAAGACGTGTATCAAAAATATGATATATAGTGTAGCATAGTAAACAGATTATAGGTACCGATTTTCCTCTGTAGTGCGGCTTTTACACAAGCACATTAGTTGGGATACGAATACTTGGAAAATTTCCGTCACAATTTCTGCTGATGCATGCACATTTGACATCTCAAAACTCTCTAATGCAGCCCATGCTCCATAGGTTCTGAAAAATTCTTTTACTCTAAAAGCACTAAGGAGTTAACAGCATTTGGCATGTATTCGTTGTTCTTGCCTGACCCAGAAAGACACTTAATAAAGACAATTAGAAAGAAAAAAATGCAATTTTTAAGACATATTTGCCACCAAAATAGTCTTGAACACTTATCTTTAATAGGAACAACGAATAACAAAAGAAGTAAAAAGAGAGAGGGAAAAACCTTGCTTGCCGATGTTTGGTTCAGAAAAAGAATTTTGTCAATAATGGTAAATGATAACGATTTAATGATCATATAGCAAAATTGTATAATCACATAAATAGGTGATCTTGCTAAACGAAGTGTGGCGGTACCTTGTCGCAATATTAATTTAGGTTAAGAAAACACATGTTTTCAGCGTCCAAATTTTGTTGAGCTGCTTCCTTTTTTCTTAAGGTTTATCAAAACTTTGTTTATGGAAACATTGCTTGGAACAAGTCAGAAAATGAAATAAGGCTGTGTTGTTATAGTTTGCTGTGAGGATTATTCTTATATTCCTACACTGAATGACCTTTCAATCTCCTGGTGGCTTATTCTATTATCATATTTGAATATCATCCATTACTGCAAAAGCAATATTTGCAACATTCATTACGATGATGAAACTAAAATTTCATGATATAAGATATTAAAGGATTCTAATTCATAGGTTTCTGAGGGAAAGCTACATTTCGGTTTTCATTGTAAAGTTACTCTATCTTAGTCAGCTAGGTAGAAATTTGTATTACACACCAAACGTAGGCCTACCTTGGTTTATCGTCTCAAGAATCTTAGTCTTTAAATGAATGTCATATCTGTTTTCATTTGGACACGTTGGTTATCTCATTGTTATTGCATATCTTATTTACAAGCTCCTTTGCAATTTTTGTGACTTTAGATCCCAGCACTCTACATGTTTTGTGTGGGTTTACTGTATCCCACAATGCTGTATTCTTTTATTATACGTTTCAAGGTATTTTCTGTAGCGACATTCAATTTTCTGGAACTTTTCGTACTGATAAGAGAGTGGAAAGTATGTATATCCTGGGTCTTTCATGATGATACCACTGATAAACAGTGGGCCCATTTTTGTTTCTCACGGATAATTATCTATGAAAGACCGGAAGGGAAGCAACATAAGTGGGACAGAAAAAACGCAAGACACCTTAAAATACAAGACATACGGATCAAACCTCCAGGACCCTCCGTGGGAAGGCTCTTCCTCTTGTGTTGGTCTTCAAGACTCTTGTCCTGTATGGTTGGGCCCTATAGCGAAAGCCCTTACCAACGAAAGACCAGAGCTCTACACTTGATCTTAGCCAAAAGGCCGAGAAGCGAAGTGTGGATATCCTACATCAGATTACCGTCTGACTCCAGCAAACTGAGCGCTTGCTGGAGTCAGACGAGTTATGTTTATGTTTCCCAGAGGATGGGCCTTAAAGTTCGAGTAATCTTTGTAACTTGCAATTGAAGATCAGAAGGGGGAAAATTCACTTTTGTCAATGGCGCTGTGCACAATGTATTAGTCCACGATCAATGCTATTGCTAGGCGATTGTACTTTTGCACTGCAACAGACACTTGCAAGCTTCCAAGCCCATCCTCTCACCGAGTGATGAACAGTTGAAAAGATGCATGTTGATCCAATACGAAATACTGGCAAATCAATTTAAATTCATGCCTACCATTTTGTCAGACTTCTGACAGTGCCAAAGTAGTTACATGCATGGATAGCTGGAAATGCAGTACTTTTCAAGATTTATTCGAAAAAAAAGGACATTAAAGGATGAGAAAAAATTAAAGGATGATCTCCAAAAATAATGAACAGTCCTTGGAAATAAAGGACGTCTGGTCACCGTACTGTACAGTAGTAGTTTAGGAGGGAATTTAGAAAAGACTAGAATGTTTCCCATTGTTTTAAATGTCGTAGAAAAACTTAAATTTGTTTTTTAAAATTGAATATTTTTTTAGAGAAATAATTATCTTCCTTTTGATCATACACTTCCTCCTATTGGTACACTGATATCTTCAGTAGCTTTTTATAGTCTTTTCCCTTTTTTTCAACACTGGATTTATCTTTCTGTCCATTGAATTGTCGCACAGTTTGTCCTTCTTTTAAGTTTATCCAATAACTACACAGCTGGTTAGCAAAATACCATTTTTCAATTTTGATAAAAACCAAACAGTCTGGTCCATCACCTTTGGGTGTGTTGTAGGTTAGATATACTAACTTTTTCTTCTGCTCTACCTAGTTTATAGCAAACGAAAAAGCTTCTTAGTAAATCCTAGTTCATTTCTTTTCCTGAGTTTCACTTTAATTTCATCATTGGTCATCACTTTTCTTTTGTGACTGTATTATCGAGGGTAGCATTTTAACACGATTTTGAGGTGGTTTTCGAGTATTTCAGAACAACAAGGACCCTTTTGGCATACATGTATTATTTGTTTTTCTCTCCTAAAGATTTTATGGAGGGATAGAGCTTGATGTCAGCATCTGAAGATTAAGTTCAATGATAACTTTTTTGTCTTGAGAAAAATGTAAAGAATATAGTTTTCCCTTAAATGCTTATTTTACACTATAATAAACTTCAATTGTATAGACTTTAGTGAAACTATGCAAACGCCCTAGAAAACTGAATCCCAACCCAAGCCACCAAAACCCATTCAAACCAAAAAAAGCAACCCAAACTATTCAATAATCCTAACCACGAAAAACAACCCAAACCACCAAAATAACCCTAGCAACCATAATAACTCAAACCACCAAAAACAACACAAATCACAAAAAAACCCAACCCAAACTACCAAAAACGACCCAAACAACCAAAAACAACCCAAACAACCAAAATGACGCAAACCACAAAAAATAAGCCAACCTACCAAACTCTCAAAAACAACCCAAATAACCAAAAACAACCCAAACTACTCAAAACAATCCAAACCATCAAAACCAACCCGAACAACCAAAAACAACCCAAACAACCAAAATGACACAAACCACAAAAAATAACCCAACCTATCAAACTATTAAAAACAACCCAAATAACCAAAAACAACCCAAACTACTGAAAACAATCCAAACCTTCAAAACCAACCCGACCAAGAAAAATCAACCCAAACACAAGATACCAACCCAAACAATGAAAAGCAGCTTAGACCATTTAAACAACCAAAACCACGGAAAACAACCCAAACTACCAAAACAACCCGACTGAAACCACCCAATAAAACTGTATTGGGTTTGACAATAAGGAAACACAAGTTTCTCAAGTTTTTTAACATATCACAATATCAGCTTCAAAATAACATAACATAACATTTAAGAAAAGTAGCCATCTGCCATAAAGTGGTTTCAAGTCTCTGTTAGGGTGATCATACCACAAAAATACATATCATTTAAAAATGTGTCAAAGTGCAAAAAAATCAACATAATTATCGGGTACAGCTTGTTCCAACATCTTTATCTTTTTTTCAGAATAAATTTTGGAAAAGTCTTTCCAAGGAAATGGCCTTGAAAACTAAAGCTATCCATTTATGTTCTCAGCCAACATCTTGATCTTTTTTCAGTTAGAAAAAATTTTGGAAAAGTCTTTCCTAGGAAATAACCTTGAAAACTAAAGCTATCCATAGATGTTCTCAGAGGAAGGCAATCTGTTGGGTTTTTGGATTGTTTCAGCGGGTTTTGATTGAGTTTGTACTTTCACATTTAATATGGAATTCCAGGAAATATTTTTTTTAACAGTGTGTTAATGTATCAACAAAAATTGCAAAATAAAAGGCAGAGATTTAAGTGTTAAGTAATAAATTTTAAGAACTTCCATTTAAATTATGTTGTCCTTTGAACCATTATCAAATTTGGCTCCATCTTCATTGATAATTTTTGTTGAATAACATCACGTGACCTAAAAACAAGTTTCGTTAAAGAACCCTATATTTTCAGTTTTTCAGTTTCAACTAAGAAGTCACATTTTTCATAACATCGACCCTTTTAAACCTCTTTTTTGTTACACAAGTGTTCTTCTTTAGTTTTTGGTATTTTACTTGGTGGTTTTTTGTTGGGGGGAATAGAGCATGAAATCGCTTGTTCAGAGAGCTAGTTGGCAGATGTGATAAATTTATCTAACCATGAAGTCCTATAGCTTTATTTAATTCTAATTCTTGTTCGTTATGCTTCTATTTTCCTTCAAGCTAAAGATTGTGTTCTAGCCAAATATTTCAGATTGCAATTGTCATTTTTCCACGCGTATTTGTTATCCAACAAAGTACAGAGAATATGTTTTAATAAATTGGATTTATTGGAAAAGTCAGAATTTTGAATAATGTTTATAGAAGAGAATTTCTGCCTAGAAAACTAAAATTTTAGGACAAACTGAAACATATCAAATTCTAAAAGACAAATAATTAAAGAGATCTAAAAAATGAATATTAATGATCACTTCGATTTTGCATAGTACTACTGCAACAAAATAACTAGCTTAAAATACAAAAAAGTAGCAGATTGGCGATTAAAAGGACATTCTCCTAAAAGGATCTTTGATGCACAAAAACAGAGCTCTTTCCAAAGACATACTCAAAACCATGAATGAGAAGGGATAAGAAAGAAAAAGAGAAAAGAGATACAGTGGTAATCTATTTAAGAAGTCTTGACAGTTCTTTGCTTTATGGGCTGAGGGAAGCTTCAATCATGTAACGTTTTATAGACTTATTTAATGAGCTACGTTTCGACATATGCTCCTTGCATCATCAGGGTGGTGTAGTAATTAGGCACAGCTCTTTATGTTGAAAGTGTGCATTTCAATATTTTCCTTCATTCTTTCTTTCGGCATTACAATATATTTTTAAATATTATCTCACCCATCCGGTCTATTATGATGATGATGACGCACTAGTCGTGACTTCTGTTTATCCCATCATCAGCAAATGCTTTGCATTTAAAACCCAATGTTAGGCCTTTAGTGACAATATGAAATACATAAATATCTTGACGCTTTATTCGTTGCAGTAGTAAGGCATTAGCAAACAGATGTGATTACCGTGCATTGTTACTTTGTAAGGACTAATTTTTTCTGTTTTCTGTTAAAGGTTTCTTAAAACAGGGGGAGCAGTCGTTAGTATAGGAAATAGTCCATGAAAATTTAATATAAGACAAACCGCTCGTGTTTTCAGCAAGTGGCTTTAAAAGTGGTCTTGATAGATATAATGCAGACGGTCAAATAAAGCAAACACTTTCTACTTCGGCTATTGTAAAGTCGACCCATTAGATAAACAATTTAATCTATAGCAAACAAAGTCAAGAAATAGAGAACAAATACCTAATTCTGCTTTGTCAGATATTGGTTTAGTCGAAGGATTAAAGGATGTACGGAGTTTTTCTTTAATTAAAATTTCCTTGGCGGTGAAATGTTACATGCAAGTATAACTTTCAACGAAGGTAGACAAAAATAATAATTATGAATTTCTCAGAGTTTGTTTCTAAATTTATTGTAGTCTTTAATGAAATCGCCCTAGGGTAAAATCAAAGCGGAACAAGCCATTACAAAAACTACAGAAATGAAAGAAGACTTTAGGAAATGGGGAAACAATGAAAAAAACTAAAATATGACGTCATTTTATTGGTTCCATAGTTTTTAAAACAATAATCAATAATTCCAATTCTTTTGTGTTGATCTCTTGCGTGCGTGAAGGTATGTGTATTGCTACCACTAATAGAAAAACAGATAAGCTTAGGATTAGCTAAAGCTCTTTTTTTAACATACCTTCCAAAACCTTATCTTGTGCTTATTCCCTTTGTTTGAGATCACTTTCCCTTTGTCGTTCTTTCAGCACGCTTCCAAATTAGTTATCAATTTAATATTTTTAAAGAATATTTACTGTAAACAATCTAATACACGCTCAAAGGTTTTTTTGAAAGTCGAAAAGTTATGACGGCCTTTAGTCGCAAAAGGCATTCAATAGACAGGGTTATTGATACATAAAATCAGGAAAAATGTTACCTATTAAAAATATTTTCAGATTGATAAAATGTAATTCAAATTGTTCCATCTCAACATCGCTGTCTTCAGATAATAAATTAGTAGTGTCTCTGGTAGCTTCTTTGACACTTGATTCTGTTATGAAAGAATTTGGTGCACCTCAGACTATGACAATTGCAAGCTGTGAAAATTTTGCTTGAAAGAATAATTTTCTTTAAAAGTGTCTTCACTCTGATCAAGTGCTAGGTTAAGTGGATATGATTTGAAACTATGTATTGTACTCTTTTCTTAATACCAAGTAGTTTTCTATGATTTATTTAACAAATCTTTTCCTTGGTGGAGACTATTTGTTTTCTTTCTCAGTAAATTGATGCATATTATCACTTAATCACTGATTGTAGAAATTTGTAACATTAAAAAAACCCGGTTTGCTGCAGTACTCATCAGAAGCTTAGATTTATTTTGTACAGCCACTAAAATGTTTGGGGTTGAAAACAAAAGCATGACTGGGTTCGTAACGAGCAAGCAATAAAACTAATTTAACTGTTACAACATTCAATCCAGTTCAAACACTAAATCATTTCGAATGAAGCATCAGATTGTTATTGAAAATCCAACAAGATAGGTAGTTCATGTTTTTTTTAAAAAAAAAATGCTTTTGGAAATCAAATTGGTCCTCTCAAGCATATTGATTTACAAAATACCACTCTTTTGTTGTTGGGGGTTTGTGGACAATAATCCAATAGTTTAATGTAGTCAGTCTGGAGGATGCCATATTTGTATAACATTCTTTGTTGTGTTACTCAACTATTCCAAACATGTCAAAGGATATAGCTGGAGATAAGTTAGTTTTGAGTGTTAGGTTGGACTTGGATGCATGCCACAGATATCTGTTTTTCATTTTAGTGTATTAATTGTAAAATAACTATTCAGGACAAAAATACTACTGATTTCTTTACCAGTAAGTATTAGAACCGAGTGTCAAAAAAGTTAATCCAGTTGAAATACAAATTTAAGTAAAGATTTGGAATAAATATCAGACTAGTATTGAGAATAACCAAGTTATTAAAAATCCATACAAGCCAGGTAGCTCATCTTTTTTCCACTCAAAAAAAAAGCTTTTTGAAATCAAATTAATGCGTCAAGCACAATGATTTACAGAATGCCACTGATTAGACTGTAAGGAATTAAAAAATATGGTTTTACATGTTTTATTTGCAAATATAAAACGGTTTAATGGTATGTCTTCTGCTCTGTGATCACTAACAATGCAGTGTTCTGTATTTTATGTCTCTTATTTTTGGGGGTAGGCAAAACATTGATGCAGAAAGCATAAGACCGAGTAGATTGGAGGAAATTGTGGGGGCCACCCGCTATCAGTGGCTTGAATGGCTATAATTATTTTCATTATGATGATGATGATGATGATGATGATGATAATGATTTGTCATTTTGTAACCAATCGCATTTTACTGACAAATGGCTGGGCTTTTTAATATCCATTCCTTAATGTCATTTTCCTTAAATATGTTGTTAATGATGACACTGTTGTTTCTAATACCAAGCTAGATAAAGAGTGTACCTATTTCATTTCTTTCATCAAACCCAAAATTACCAGTTAAACAAATATTTCTTGCTTTCGTTTTCTAGCTTTGGGGTTGAAATTGTCTATGGCTGTTTAGGTCCTCTAATCTGACCTTGTAGATATTCCCCCTTTTCCTCTACACAGTGGTTTTAGATTGGATTTTTCACCTCTTACCCTTTTTGTAGTTCTTTTCTTTTTCCAAGGCTAGGTTAGTGGTCTCATGCTCGACTCTCCTTCTTTTATATTATGTTGATTATACGTATTTTTAAACTATGAAAACACCAGTGTTTCAATACAGATGAGTAAGTTTCAGTGTTTTGGAGTTGGCCCTGCTTAGCTCTCAGCCTTTGTCCTATTTCTTATTACTAAAAATATTCTGTTTATTAAGCCGTTAATCAATGTTATGTTTCATGTGACTCTTACCGTCATACTGCTGCTCCTTGATTAAAGGTAACCCTGTAATAAATGCTGAAGAGATATTACACATTGCTAAAGTGTTATATTTACATTTACAAATTATACATTGTTTATTATTATCATTTATTACCTAAAAGCTCCTTGCCAACGTTTTCAGTCTTGCTGAAAATAAAATGGCTCGGAAAACTTATTTAAAATACTTTAGTGTTGGCAATGGTTGCTTTGACCTTTCGCTATTTCAGTAGACTTAAGTGGTGATCTATAGTCGATCTAATTGTTGATATAACTTCACAAATTATATTATCTAACTGCAACTGGACATTTAAAGGTCAGGTGAGGGACACAACTTTTCTTTATCTGAACAACAAAATAAAATTGTGCGTTTTTAAATAATCATGCCCTAATTGTTATTACTTTACTTCAACAAGGGTTTGTTTTTTTTTTAACGTCATTTTCCCCCTACAACTGGGGCTCAAACGGTGCCCTTCAAAGGAACATTTTATTTTGGCAATGATGAATTTCTTGGCCGGATGCTCTTCCTGATGTCAACCAATGTCTTTTTCTTTTGTAAAGTTCCAAAATTCTTTTCGCGTACTCGGGGAATCAAAGCCGGAACCTTTTGGTTACGGTACAACTGCGCCAACAATATAGAAACAGCTCCTATTATTACTTTATTTTGACAATAAAAAAACACAAAATAAAACAAACCCCATTTATGCAATGCCTGGTACATGTAGTGTTACAAGTATATGTATTTAAAGAAAGCTGACCTGGTTTATTGGGGTGGTATCTTAAACATTTAACTTATGACCAAAATGTTTTTATGCCTTATACCACAATGTAAAGGAAATCCACTATATTTTTCATAAACAGAGAAAATATAAAATTGACTGATTTAGTCAAGTATTTTAAAACAATAAAATGAAGTAGCTTTTTTTGCTTTTTAGAATTGAAAAAAAGTATGACGTTGTTCAAAAAACTTGATGTGAACACCTACTGGAACATGTCAATGATTCTATATTAACAGAACGTGTTCTTCATTACTTAAAACTAAGAGCCTAACAGTACTACCAATCAGGTAGAGTTATATCAAAGAATTACTATGAGTGAATTAGCCCTATTGAGTATTATTTCAGTACAGAAAATGTTGTGAGACACAAGCTTCTTTCTATAATAACAAACAGTAGATGACAGAATAAGAGAAGAGACTAGGCAAGTGCATGTTTTATGAAAACATTTACAATGTAACAGTAAAATGATGCAACTCAGTTTTAAATTCCAGTTTCCCTAACAATAAAGGATTTTAATTAACTGAGTTTGGGTGGTGCTCAATTAATTGGAAATCCAAATGCTACTGTCATCCTTAATATTAAATAGCGCATTGTCAGTATACAGCTCTTGTTTGCATAACGAGTATTTCAGTGTGAAATAATTCAGAAGCCTCATTTTGAGATCTGATTTTATGTAGGAGACTAATTAAGACTCCTTTTCCTGTCATTAAGTCACAGTTGTACTTTATGGAATTATTCAGATCAATCCAACTTTTGTAGCTGTTGAACATTTATAAATCATACCTCAATACACTTTGCTAAAAAGTACCTTGAGAGTATTAAACCTCTTTTCTACTTAGTTAAGTAGGGGCAATCAGCACGAAGAATTAACAATTATTGTTTTAGTATCTTAAAAAATTTATTACAACCTATGTTAGCTTTTATTTATTATTTTCTTATACAGATCTTTTTTTACATGTCTTTTCTTAACCTTTCTTGCTAGGTCAAATTCTCGTTATTAATGAAAAAACTCAGTTATATTTGAACTATTTATTTAAGATTAAAAGTAGAGGAAAGATCAGGCTACAAGAAACAAATTGTAAAATGTGATGAAAGTATAGCAGGAAAGTTCGAAAACAAGCTCGTCGTTTGAGAAAGGCCTGAAGCTACTTTTAACCCTTAGTACATAGGAGAATTATTTGATAGCTGAGGAGACGAATTAATAATAAAAGGGGATGTTAAAAAGCCTGATAGGACTTTGACAAATGGAATTTAAATGGAAAGGTATGTTGACAATATTTCAACAGAACTAATAAAAAGGCTTGATGAATTTGTTGAAGAGAAAATCACTTTTCTGATGAATGTAGCTTGCAACACAACCATCATATATAGTGATCAAAACAAATCAATATTTATACCCTCAGTGATAGGTCCAGCACCAAATAAATGTTAGACATAGGGAATCATTAGCTCAAGGAATTATTCTTATAAAACTGACTCTGTAAATGATTTTTCTACAGATAAAAAAAACAAGTAGAGTTGTAAATTTTTAGTCCAACAAAACAAATAGATTAAAGGAAAAAGAATAGGAATCAGAAATACTGTGTTGAAAATGACTTGGAAAGAAGAGGTAAAGAAAATGAGGAAAGATCTATATTAATGTTATTTGGTCAGATTAACACTAGAACTACCACAGAAAATCACTACCTAGAAATACCGAGGGGTCAATTTTGACCCATTCTGAACAACACATTATTTTCTGTTGTGAAGAGCACCAGACGCCCGCCCGTCTACCTACTACTTTTATGTTTGTTTCAGAACAACAGATTTTTTTTACTAATAATGCTTGTAGGCCTATTTGACTGAGGTTACATGTAAACATATTGCACAAAATAGTCATTGCTCAAAAAGGAGATTACATGTTATAATTGTATATGAATATGGCATATACATGTCACACAATTTACGTATGCAGCTCTGAGGACAATGTGTGGCTAGCTCAATTCAGTCACATAAAACATGAAATTAATAGACATATTAGTCAGAACAGCTACAACATTTGACAATTGTCACTTTCGAAAACACGTTTGCACCACAGCACACCTTCTTGCACGTGTTGCACTGGAACGGTGACTTGTTTTTGCACCCTTCGATCTGACAGTGGCGCCGTTTCCCAGCTGGGTTTGCGACTGGCAGGGGTGTTTGCACATGACTTTGGGCTGTTTCTGGTTGTTGTCTATGAGCTACAGTTGCTGTGCAGAGTTCTTGTACTAGCTTCAGTTGAAACTCCCTACGGGACACATTGGAGTGGGTCACCTCTCGGTAGATGATGTAGGCGTTGATGCACGCCAAGTCCAAGATGTTGAAGAAGACAGCCACAGGCCATCTTCTTGTGCCACTTTTACAGGTGTGGTACCTTGCCATTTGGTCAAGAATATCTACACCAACTTTACTATTGTTGTAATATGCTACAGATTCTGGCAGTTGTTTTCGGTGCTCCGTGTCTACAGTCACAGATTTGTGCATCGTGCTGAGTAGGCAGACGATTTTCGACCTTTTCACCTTGTACACTGTCAGTGTAATGTCGGTCGGAGATTTCAATATCTCTGATTGAAAGATCTCTTTAGACTTCATTAGAAGATCGACATTTGGAACTTCTCTTCTCTGTTTCCTTATAGTGCCAACCAAGGTGGTCTGTTTTGCTTTCAGTTTCTCAGCAAGGTCTAAGCTTGTAAAAAAATTATCTGTTGTGACGTTATAACTTTTGTTCAAGTATGGCGTCATCAGCCACAGGCACACATCAGTTGGAAGGCTGTTTCCAGAGTTCCGGAGGGGATCTTTACCTAAATATGGCTTTCCATTACACAAATACTTCGATTTGACATCTACCAGTAGCCAGAACTTTATACCAAACTTGTCTGGCTTTGAAGCCATGTACTGCGTAAATGGGCAACGTGACTTGCATGGAAATAGCTGCTCATCGATAGTCAAATCAAAACTTGGGATGTAGCTCTTCCGGCAGTTTTCAATGAAAGCATCCCAAATCTCCGAGATCAAGCAAAATCTGTTTGCCTCTTGTCTCGCTTTACGACTTGCAGCGTTGTCAAACCTCAGGTGTCTCATGAGGTCTGTGAAGCGCTGTCGTGACATGGAATTTCGAAAGAGCGGTGGTCCCCACTCTGAACTCCACAACTGTGATACTGGAGTGTTTTTAGCGGCTAATACTCCTCTCGCCAGCTGTAGGCCGATAAAACATTCCAAGTCGCCCAAACAAACTTCAAAATTGGCATCTGACAACTGACCGTGGATTTCAGTGAACCTGCGAACGGTACGCAGCATCGGCTCATCTAGGAACAATCTAAAAGCTGTTATAGGCCTTCCAGCTTCAATGCCTGTAACTGCATATGATGTTGGTCCACATTTCTGCCTAAAGATGTTTTCTGAAGCAGCTCTTCCTTGCCTTTGTGCTCCTCTGATGCTTGTCCATTGGATACCCGCACGGGATGGCAGGATGCCACTGGAACTTTCAGATGCTGCGTTCAATGGAACACCTTCCACTAAATCTCCACTGGAATCAGAATCACTTTGATGCACTGTTTGCAGAGTCAATTGTTCTACGATGTCGTCGTCTTCATCCAAGGAGTCATCTTCTGCACCCGCTTGAAGTGTACGTAATGCTTCTTCTACCTTAATTTCCCTACTTTCTTCTGACTGTGCCATTTTCCTACAAAATAAAGTACGTGTTGCAAAAAATACATGTATATAGGAATTTTATAAATATATGTTTAGTTCTAAAAGATTTTAACATGTGCACATTCAGCAAGCAGGGAGAGCTGTTCGTTGGTCGGTCTGGTGAAGACTATAGACTCTTTCCCTTGGGTTTTATTCAAAGCATGGACCAAATAGAAGTTCTGCCAGGACAAGGCTGTTTTTGGCTATACAGCACCTCACTCTCTCTCCACCAACAATGTGGGGAAAGGCTGAGGGATATTATTCAGTTTGCCGTTGAATGCGTCAATGGTGTGAAGACCAAGCATAACCACAAAGTACCAATTTAGATCGAAAAGCTTCTTCTGCCCGGGCAAATGGAAGAAGCCTGAGAGATGTCGTCTGTAAATCAATCCCCGTCAACCCGTGTAACATTATACTAACATTATATGCTATTGCAATACACTGTCTTACCTGATAGGGATGATATAAGGTTACAGAAAGTTATCCAGTCCAGGTCAAGCACCAATTCCTCTAACAGCTTCAACGAAAATTTCGCTCAAAATGACTTGCTTATGGGTATCAAGTGCAACAGAGATAATGAATCTGAAGTTTTCTCACCTCTCCAGGATGTTACAATAACTTTTCTCTCTGCAAACATTTGGTTTGTCTTGTCATCTAGACGACTACCTTCGGCACACAAGCCAGGAGGAAGAACAAAGGCTGCAAGTCTCTGCTCAACAAGACTATTGTTTGATACAAAGATTGTTTCGCTCCCTGACGTAACAACAGGTGGATTTGATTGTTTGCCATTTGTTACTAGGATACAAAGCTTCAGAAACTTGACGAGAGGAACGTCTTTTGTAAGCAAAATCGTATGGGTCAATATTGACCCCTTGGTAGTTATAGGTATTGCCTCTTGTTTAGCAAAAACTATATGCACAACTAAAATAAATATTACATCAACAGAAACTTCAAGACAAATAATTAAAAGTCATAGAATGTTAATGTCCAGAATTCTGTAGCAAAAAAGTTTCACTTGTTTAAAAATGAAAATGGGTCAAAATTGACCCCATGGTAGTTCTAGTGTTAAACGCTATCTTAAGACACCCGTTCCTGGTTAGGATTACAAAAACACTTTATCTTGATAGGTAAGACCTTCACCTATTGAAATTTTTTTCGTGGGAAGAGACAGAAGCAATTATGGAAGAAGGTATGACAAGTTAATGGGAATCATTCATAAAAGATATAACACAAACTTTTTATTTGTCACCTAATTTGTTTAATCCGTGCATTTAAATAATCCTTGTATAAATCAAAGTTTTGGTGGTTAAAAAGGCTAGAAGTATAAATATAATCAATGTGAGGTAAGTGGATGGCACCATCATCACTCACTCATTCATCACTCAGAGCAAGGTACACCTGCAAAGATTATTGAGCCTGATTTTGCTGTTATTTTCGACTTTGCATAAAAAATTTCTGATGAACTACTTTTAAATAATTTTGACAAAAAAAAAAAGTCAAAAGAAGGAATGGGGATAAAAATCTCTCCTGTTGTTATCGACTATCTGAAACTAAAAGATTAGTACATTAGACTCCAAAACGTTTTTTTGGTCTTACCGTCATTTTTCTCAGCAACCTGGACAAAGACTGTGCCTTTCAAAGGGACTTTTATTTGGCATATGGGGAATTTCGTAGCACTTATCACCCTAAGATCATCAAAATGCAAGTAAATTGCGTCTATTTTGAATAAACTTTGACTTTCAAAGGACACTTGATTAGGATTTGAAACATGCCTTTTGCTTTATTATTATTACTATTATTGATATTAATATTATTTTTATCATTATTATGTTTTTCTATTTTTTACATTATTGTTAGGATACTCTTATTACTTTTATTCTTTAATTCAAGTTCACTTGGCGATCTTCAACATTGCCAGTACTACCCCAGCTTTATACGTTAATACTGTCATGGTTCCAAGCTTAGGAAAGTCATTATACAATTGTATCTTCTTTACTCTTAACTGTCTTAATATGCAACGGTTGTCCATCCCATCGCTATTCTCTTTGTTATAATCTAACCTTTCTAAAGTGAATTTATTTACTCCTCGTTTTTTACTTTTCATTTAACACAATAAACTTTGAGACAGAGCTTTTATCACTGGAAGAGTGGAACTGGACATGATACATCACTTCTAATTGACTGGATTTTTTTCCCTTCATCTTGCAATTATCATGACTCACAACAGCTGGTGCACTTTTTTCTTTAGGGTCTATTCCAATAACACATTTTCACTACAACGACTGGCAGGATATTGGCAACCTCCTCGTGGTCCAGTCTGCAGGTACCAATCTAACTTTGGGAAACTAATGCCAGTACCTGAACAACAGAGACAAACTAGGAAAACTAACGACATGTCAAAGATACATGAACCATCTGGTCCAGCTTTCCTTCAATTAAATGTAGAAGGCCCTTACACGACCAAAATGTGAAGTCATTCCAAAAATCTACATGGACAATTCAATTTCCGTTATTCTACTACAAGAGACACATGCCACCAATGACGATAAAATCAAGATATATGGCTTCTCTCTCATTGGTTCAATCAAACACTCTGAGCGTGGTATTACCACTCTTGTAAGTAACGACCTTCCTTCTGTTGAAATTGGCATCCGTAATGCTGATAGTGCAGTTGAATGGCTAACCATCTCGATCAATGGAGAAATTACAATAACAAACTACTACAAACCACCCAATTCTTCGTTTGAACCACCACCGCATTATAATCACCCAGCAATATACTCCGGTGATTTCAACTGTCATCATACAACTTGGGGCTATTCTAGAAGTAATCCGGATGGGGATGCTCTTTATAATTGGTCCAGTACATTCGACATTAAGTTGCTTTTCGATCATAATCAACCAAAGACGTTTCATTCTGGTGCATGAGACACCCACACGAATTCAGATATTACTTTCTTCACACATGATGTCAACAGCTCTCTGCCTCATCCTGTACACACTCTTTTGGATAACTTTCCAAAATGACCTACAATCATCCATCACCCAGCTTTGATCGAATACACACCAACATCGTCACTACCTAGATGGAATTTCAACAAAGCCGACTGGGATAGATTTAAGAATGCAACTAGAAATATGTGTGACGATCTTCCATCTTTAGAATCTGATTTAAATTTGTGTTATACAGCATTCCAGAAGAAACTCTTGAAAATAGCTAAAGATAAAATTCCAAGAGGTGTTCGAAAGAATTACATTCCTAAATGGGNAATTCAGATATTACTTTCTTCACACATGATGTCAACAGCTCTCTGCCTCATCCTGTACACACTCTTTTGGATAACTTTCCAAAATGACCTACAATCATCCATCACCCAGCTTTGATCGAATACACACCAACATCGTCACTACCTAGATGGAATTTCAACAAAGCCGACTGGGATAGATTTAAGAATGCAACTAGAAATATGTGTGACGATCTTCCATCTTTAGAATCTGATTTAAATTTGTGTTATACAGCATTCCAGAAGAAACTCTTGAAAATAGCTAAAGATAAAATTCCAAGAGGTGTTCGAAAGAATTACATTCCTAAATGGGATACCAAATGCAATGAACTTGCTTTTCAACATGAAAATGCTCAGTCTCTTGAGGAAAAATTGTCTTCAGCAAACTGACTTATCGATCATCTTAAGACTAAACAAAAAGAACAATGGACAACCACTGTTGAGGGCATCAATATGAAACGGTCCAGTCGAAAAGCATGGTCAACTATTAACAAACTCACTGGCCGAAAAAACGTCACCCCAAATCCTAATTCGATTGGTCCAAATGCAGTTGCTTCATGTCTTCTAAGCAATGGGAAGTACAAAAACCCTAATCGCCAATTTACAAGAGAAGTAAATCGACAATTAAAAGTAGAATGGATTTCCCCATCAGTAGATCAACACTTTTGTGTTGAGTTTTCAGATGATGAAATCATATCTGGCATTAACTCACTAAAAGCCGGTAAAGCCCCAGGCGCAGACAACCTACAAGCTGAGCTCTTTCTTCATATCCATGGGAACTGTATTCAATGGCTACGATCTTTCTTCAATGTCTGTCTGCATACAAACAAAGTACCCAAAATATGGAAATTTGCAAAAGTGGTTGCTGTGCTTAAACACAAGAAACTACCAAATGCTGCTAGTAGTTACAGACCAGTAAGTCTGCTTTGTGTTCCCTCCAAGCTTTATGAAAGATTACTTTACAATCGTATACAACCATTCACTGAAACGATCTTGCCCAAGGAACAAGCAGTTTTCTGGCCAGACCGATCTTCCCAGGATAAAGTTGTATTACTTACAGAGGATATTGAATATGCTTTTGACAAGAAACGTAAGGCAGGAGTTGTATTTGTTGTCCTTTCTGTCGCCTATGATACTATGTGGCACCGTCTGCTTACACTGAAATTGTTGATAACAATTCCATGCAATGAAATGGTTCGCATCATTATGACCATGATATCACAGCGGCGGTTTCATGTACATGTGGGTGCAAAGAAATCACGCTGCCGAACCCTAACAAATGGTGTACCACAAAATTCAGTCATTGTTTCACTTCTTTTCAACCTGTACACACATGATATTCTCCCAACTATCAGTAAAATATACATCTATGCTGACGATATAGCCCTTAAGACTTGTCATAAGAAGTTTGATGTAATTAAAAGAACATTATCACGAGATATGGATATCATTAGCAAATACTTCAAAAATTGGGGGCTTAAACTATAAAATCACCAAAACTGTTTCCTGCATGTTTCATCCTACTAATCGAAGAGCTGATTATGAACTCAACGTCTCAATATATGGTATAAGATTACCTTTTGAGAAAACTCCCAAGTACCTTGGTGTCACACCAGACCGTACTCTCTCTCTCTCTCATACAAACACCATTTAATAGAAGTCTCCTCTAACGTTACAAAGCTATGTAACCTACTAAGACGAATTTCTGGCAATCGGTGGGGTACTGTTTTCTCGACTTTGAGATCATCTGATTTGGCCTTGTGTTACTCTGTTTCTCAATACTGTTCTCCTGTTTTGAGCCAAAGCCATCACTCCAATAAAGTTTATGTTGAACTTAATGAATGCTTGAGACTAGTGAGTGGTTGTATAAAATCTACTTCAACTGATGTTCTTCTCCTTTTAGCTTCCACCATAAACGGTACAGTATCTGTCAAATCTTGGGCTGCTGATGTGTGGAAACAGCGATGGAGTAATACAGACAACCAGCTTTCTGAATTTATTCCTGAACCTACGGTTAAACCTCCAGGGCATGACCTGAAGCGTGAACAATGGGTGCTCTTAAATCAACTACGATCTGGATATGGACGATATACCGATTTCATGCATAGAATTGGTCCATTTTGGACAATCCATTTTGTCGTTGTGGTGAAGTTCAATCCCATCAACACGTATTGATTAGCTATTCGAGGTGATATCACATCCGTTGATAAGGACTTCCGTTTGTGGCTCAATGACAATGTCTTACATATTTAGCATTTTTTTGTTCATCGTACACACATATATATATATATATATATATATATACTAAGACGACTTGTCATTTTTGTAGAGTCTCGATTGTCAACTATTTTAATTGCTTATCACCCTAGGAATATCTTTAACTCTTTTTAGTGGAATTAAGAGGCATTTCATTGTTGCTGAAATTATATTTTAAGTCGGTCCACAGTTGCACTTCCATAATAGAGATTTCAGAGGGAACTACCACTTCTGAAGTAACCTTTTCTTTGCCACCAATAGTTTTGCTTTCGTGTTTTTTTTTACTTCCTCTACCAATATATAAGTTAGAAGGAAAAACCCAAACATTCGCTATTCTATAGGCTAGAGCTTTCAAGATACGTTCAAAGAAGCATGCCGTACCTGGTATAAATGCCTTTTAGTCTTTTCTTCTACAGTACAGGAACATTTAAATACGTGTGGATATCTTCTTACGTCATTACTCTTATTCATCCAGAATAACTTGTAGCTATAGTTTGGAGGAATTTTACATTTCAGTTATTTTACTTCAAATGGGTACAATTGGAGATTATTTTTAAAATTTTATCTACCAAACAGTTTTCAGACCAAATCAACTTTTTAAGCATGTCCTTATGTTAAACTCTGTTGAAAAAGTTTTCTCTATGAAACCCATGTTTCTTGATGTCGTTGTACTTGGCCTATCTACCAAAAGCTCTTATGACGAGAAAAACATCACAATTTACAAAATTCTGATGCAAACAAGTATCTATTTCTACGAACTGTTTCTGTTATCAAAGATTATAAAATTTCAAAGCAAAATCTACTATTGTATGATGTTCTTGTAATTTAACATCTGTGTCTTATTTGAGATTAGACACAACTGTTACTGTACAGTTTTGCAGCAGAGATGTTTAATGTGAAGCAAGTAATATAATAACAACCAAGTCGATGGAAGATCTTTAACTTGTGAATGCCATTTATGCTGTTTCTGGAGTTTTCATTGGGATTAAAATAAACTGGTCATTTGGTGTAAAGCAGGTGTGCAGAGATCATTTATTTCATTTTGCTTGTCATAAATGCCATGGTGTCTGTCGTCCTTTGTTTGTATGGGAGTGTGGTAAATGTTTAACTCTGCCAAAGCGCGTAAAGGGGCTTTCTTAATGACTGTTTTGTATGTTATTGAGTTCCTTTTAGTATATTTCTATATAATTTTAAGATATTGTAAAGTTAATAGAATTCACCATCCTTTTTCCGAGGATGGAATAGTACAAATGGGTTAACTTGCAAAACATCTTGTCCTTCGTTTGTGATGACTGATAGATATGGATTGGTAAAAGTCCTGAGCATGGTTACTTGGAATCAAACACATTTTTGTCTTTGTATTTATGTATGTAGTCTTGCACTTCAGTGTTAATGGTACCTTTACTGTGGGCTTCCTTTTAACGTGACAAGATAATTATCTTTACCTTTTTTCATGAATTGATTCCACTAAAAATTTAGCTATATGGGAAAGGCGCAAACTAACAGTTTATTCCATGTATATCTTCTCCCATAGGAAGTTAGCAAAATCTATTAGGGTGAATCCAGGATTTGACTTACTGTCGAAAGCTCTTTGCCTAAGGAGAGAAACAAATGAATAAAGAGACAATGTTGTTTCCGAGTTTGTGTAAAGGATTGGATCACACGCTGTACAACAACTCTTAGGCAATAGAGTATTTTTCCATTAACACTGTTATGTAGAAATTGGCAACCGTGATAAACAAGAGCAAGAAAATCCGTCTGTGACTGAAAGACAATCTTAAATATCAAGTAACTCATAAAGATGGCGATAATATTAAAGGAGGCTTAGTTCACTACCCCCTCCCCTCCCCATGCAAACATTATTTGTGAATCATATCTAAAACATCTCTGACTTTGGTGAGCCACCTCTTTTATAGATCTCTGTTAGATGGATATATCATGCAGCAGTACAATAAGGTACATTAATGGTTACAACACTGATCCTGCAATCAGTAAAGACAAATTGGTAAGTGCAATACCATCCAACTACCGACTGAGCCAGATAAACAGAAAACTGAGACTCCTATTTCAGCTCACTAAGGGCTTTTGAAAGGAGGTGACGAAAAAAATTCCCAACGTATAAGTAGTCAAGAATGAAGCTTGTTCAAATGCTGGAGTGTATCTGCCATCCATAACACTGGTCAACACGACATTTTTGGCAAAACATTTTAAAGCAAATTCTAACTAAATTCCGGCTACTGATTACACATATGAACTCAGTTTATGTCTATCACATAAGAATTTTGAGATATATCATTTTTCAATTTTTGATGAAAATTACTCAACTGTCTATACATCGAGTTTGGTAACAACTCGATGTATAGACAGTTGATAACAACAGGTGATTTTGAGTACTACATTTTGTATATCCCTAATCAAGGAATAACAAACATTACAAAGTCCGTGTACAGCAAATAAAATATAATGACATGATTAAGATAGAAAATATAAAAATACATATATATAGTGCACAGATTAATGGCAAATACCAGTTACCTAAACTTTCTTTTCTTGACTGATCTCTAATGTACAGCTTCTGGGTTGTCTGTAATCAAGCTACAGTAATAATCAGCCATCATAGGAGAGTCCTATCGGCCTTGGTGCCGTTCGTCCTTTGTTTTAATGTCCTGATGAAAATGCTCCCCTTGTTTCTCGCTCACATCTCCAAAGTTCTCGGGAAAATTGTCCAAATAGGTGCAAATAGTAAATCTTGATAAGCATTCTCCATCAAAGATCATGCAGGCTTATTATTAGCTTTTCCACAATTCTTCATTTTCTGCTTTCTTATTGCCTCGAAAGTTCTGCACAACATTAAAAAATGCATTCTAAAGTCTTCCGTCTGTCTCATTCACTGATTTGAAAACATTTGGATCTCTCATAAGTGTTCTCTTTTAAAGTCCAACAAATATTCCAGACCTTTTGTTTTCTTTACTAAGACCTGGAAAAGGTGAACATATATAGCTTGAGCATTCTCTTGTGACCAAGAGCTTAATCGAACTGCTTCATCAATGCAAGTTTTATGTGCAAGGGAGGAAAGACAATGTTCCTCCTATCTACCAGAGGATCATTGATGACATTCTTATCGCCAGATGCCAAACTCTCTTGCTGAGGCCATTCAGTTTTCACACGATGCTTTACTGTAGCTCTACTGTCCCAGTAACACAGAAAACAGGGGTATTTTTGTACTCTCCTCATGTTGACATAAAAGAAAGTAAACCCGTTTCAAATGGACACCAACTAGCTACCCATGGACATGATATTGCAACCTTCCTACTGAGCCATACGTATTTCCGTTGTATAACAGTACATATTTCAAATGTCTTTCAGAGATGTCAATAAAAAGCCTCCAGTCTTTTGAATCATATGCTGGAAGTCCCACGAAGAGAAGTAGTCCTTTTATGCCAGTACAGTAGACGAGCTGGTAACCTAAATATAAGTACTTAGGCCGTTTTGCTTCCCTGTTACCATAAAATGAGACACTTGTACCGGGTTTTAACATTAAATTCTCTTGTAGTCTTGAATCTAACAGGTCAGCAGACTGTAAGCTAAAAGCTTAAAGCAGGTAAGCAGAAATCTGTCATCAATTTTTGGAAAATCAGTAAATATTGATACAGGTATTTCTTCACTTTGAACAACTGGTCGAATAGATGCAGGGATACTTGGATATTCCACATATTGGTTGTCTTTCTTATTGACACCTTTTACATTGACAAGTAAGAAATAGCAGTCACATAAATGATTGCTTTGTTCTCTTCAAACGATAGGCACTCCAAACTTAAGTTTAGCATTCTTTCCTTGAGACCATGATCGCAAGGCCTCAACACAGGTTTTCCACACTTTCCAAGGAGTCCCATGTTTGTCTTGGTCTCCAAGTGATACTTTGAAGTACGCAAAATACACGTTTTTAACAAAGTTAGTAGTGTTGCGGACAATATTATGTAAGTTGAAATCTGTCTGTCTACTTTCGTATCATAAAAAATGGGAATGTTATGCATGTTCAAAGAAAACGAAGGTATTTTCCTGTTTATTGGGAGACAAAATTAAAAGTAAATTTACCAAAATAAACCATATAATCCGGTCCTTTGGCTACACTACTGAATGAAAGGATATAGTTTTCTGGAAATTCATGAAAATGGGATATATACCTACAGCGCAAACACGTGAAGTGATAGGGAAAATATAAGATCATACAGCAAACAAAGCATCCAAATTACTCACAACTGAGCCTAAAAATCAATCAATAAAAACGACTAAATATCACGAAGAAAGCTACAGCTCCAAATCTGTTCAAATGAATAAAACATACTGCTTGAACAAAGACTCAAAGACGTGTTCACCAAGCGGTGAACACAGATTACGTTCTGATGAAATCTGCTAACATTTCCTCTGACATAGATCTGCATCCTGTTAGTTTATATTTGTTATCAAAAATGTGTCTTTGATCAGCGGGTTTACTTTAGGTTCACACTGTTGTATCTTTAATACAATGTTGAGCTGATTGTGGTTGTGATCAAGCAAAATGAGAAAACATTTGATGAAAACGAAGGTCAATAGTGAACCCATTTGTAAGTATTGACTGTAAAGAAGAAAAATTCTGGACTTGTTTGTGGCAGAAATGCTTCCTGAGAAAGTTTCCATTTGGGATTCTCTCGAGATTCGAAACTTATCTGTTTTTTGTATCAACGCAAAGATCGTTATGGGTCCACTTCTGAATCCTACTGTCGCTCTTATCAAAGAACAATGACTTCTAACAAGTTCAAAAGTGGCTTAAAAGAAAGACAGAAAATTATATTTTCAAATAAGTTGCAAATATAAATTTTCCGTTGTCCCATGTTCTATGTTTTCCGGCGACAGAAGCATATTCTTAGCCATTGACAAAGTCTCTTTTAGGTTTAAACTCAAGAAACTTGTTGCTCCTTCTTCAAATACAGAGATTTTATACCATTCAGATGTCAGTAAAGTTACTGTATTTAATAGTACGACTCATGTGAACCAGTTAAAGAAATCTGATACCATGCACATATCTAAAGACTTTACTGACGCTTTAGGTTCACTTGTCCAGTGTCAGTCGGATAGCTTCAGTCAGATATGACTTGAGTTTGATAAGTGGGTTACATGTTCAATTTTATAATCTACCTGGAAGAAGAGTACTGGAGGAGTAGCTACCCAATTCAAAGTCTGCGACGAAACTATTATACAGAACGTTTCCTTGGAGGCTTTTCTTTTTCCTTGGAGACTTATTTACTGAAGCAGGAAGTTGTAGCAGCATGTACGAAGATTGAAAGGGACTATCTTGTAGAACGTACCTGTGTTTTAAGAATCGCTATCTTCCAAGGCTTATAATACCATAAATATTGGAAAGCCCAGATTCCTATTGTATTCTTTGCTGTAGTTGTTAAGCAGCTTGACTCTTTCCAGGAATTGGTTGTGTGTTCGCAGACACCGACGTACTTCCTCTCTTGTTATATTTTTGCGTCAACCTCTGCACTCATGCAATCTACTCTATGTGTAGGGGAAAGTCTACGAATGAAAAAGAAATAGATTATGCATTTGAAACCCTTAGATAACAAAGGTGCAAAGCATTACTTGTGATCCATAGCACGTCAGGTTGCGACCAGAAAGCAATTTTCTATGGTAAGGTGAAGTTGTGTTAGTGGAACATTTTCATGCGATGTCTCTCTACCTTTCTCGATGCCTCTAGCTCATTAAAAAGTAATGAAGATGAGCTGCCATTGTCGACTAAAGACCGCTTGAGCATGTTCGTCATGACATTTTATTGCCATTTACGCCTTGCACATGTCAAACAATCTGCTTCATTATGACGTCATTTGCTGGTCAAATTTTTTATTGAATCAGTGCCTTTCTCCAACTCCTGATGCTCTCTTATTACAAATAAAACGAAATCTTTTGGTAATTAAACTTAAGCTTAACTCAAATGTATCAGGAATCATTTCTTCAGACGAAGAATCTAACTGTGACATTTAAATTTGAATAACTTGAAGGTCAATGCATTAGAGAACTCACTAGACTTTTAAACCGAAACGACACTTGTTTTTGTGCTGTATGGCTGGTATAATTTTCAAGTAAAACGTTGTGGAATACCATGTTGAACAGTTCCTTTACTGTTTTTCAAACTTAATTTCTTCAATCTTCAGACGAAGTATCGAGTTAAGATAAAAGAATACTATAGGAAAAAAGCATACTCAATATATGCGGTAAATGAGGCTAGCAATTTTAAAGTGGAGTTCAGCAGAATTAACCATTATTCTACACTAAATAACTTAAAACAATTTAAGCTAGCACCTGAGAAATAAAGGAAGGATTTCAAAGCTCGCTCTCCTCAAATAGAAACCAATATCTAATTATCAATGGAGAATCCAGATCTTTTTCCGCATATTTAACACCCAGGAGACTTAGGTGTAAATGAAAATCTAAAATGAACTGAAATCACCCATCAATTCGATGAAAAATAGCAAACGTATAGGAACAGACAAAATATATGATGAAGAACTTAACGATACGAATTCCAAGAAACAGTTATTATGCTTATCATAAATGTAAGTTGGAACCTGGTAGCTGTACCTATGACCTGGCTATATCAGAATATAGCATGCCTCCTCAAGAAAGGTAGTAACAGGAAAAGAAGTACCATTTAATCTTTGTAATAAGCACCATACCTAGAATGCTTCCGATAATCATCCTTAATTGACTTAGAAATACGTAAGATCTAATGATAATGGAAAACGATTCCGGCGTTTGGGAAAATCAATTTAGAACAATTGAAGTTTTCATTGTTCATGAAGCGAACCGTTCATCAAAAGATCCTAAAAACGTGTAAATGATCGACCTGAAAGCGGCATATATTCACATAGACCAAAACATTTTGTTTGAAGTCTTTTCTATTAGAACCAGAGCTTTTAGTTTGACACCAGTTCTGAAGGCACTACATACTGGGAACACCATTGCAATAAGAAACACCGTTGACCGGTTTCAAGTGAACATAGGGTACCGACAAGGTTGAATTGAATTACCAACACCCTTTAATATCTACATGAAGTCTGCTCTTCGTTGTGCAAAGCAAAAAATGCTGGAAAAATTTCGGAACACAGGCTTGAAATATGAATATCATATTAACCTTAATTCAACAACTTGGGAAGCACATATACATGGGATTTCAGAATATGGACTATTACGTCTGCTACTATATGCAGATGATATTGTTCGATTCTGTGAGGCTGGAAATGAAGTGCAATCAATTATTTACATCAATGATCAAACCTCAAGATTTGGACTAATATTTGCATTTGACAAGATAAAAACCATGTCCTTCAATGTACCCGGAGAGATCAGAAAGAAACGTTTGGGTGTGTGAGGCAGCTCAAATATCTTGGACATGTAATGACAAATGAGAAGTCAATCAGATCAGCCATCTTAATTCAGAGTTTTAGTGCCTATGCTAAATACTATTGAATGAAAATTGTTATACATGGTAAACGATTACATCTCTTCACAAGGGTGACATTTTTAGAAGCTTGTGTGAGAATACAATTATGCAGGCTTAAAATTTGACTGTGAAATAGATGCAAAAGATTAAAGCTAATATAAAGTGTTTTTTGAAAAGGTTGATTATAAGCGGTTTCAAACGTTAAAATGCATAAAAAAATCAGAATGATAGCAATATTGCTCAGAAATAAGTAAAAAGAGCATGTACAATCAGCAACAGGAGACGCGCCCAGATAACAAACTCTATTGCAATGAAATATTTTTGAGTAAAGAAACAATTAAAGTTTATTGTTCATATAATTTGTCTTTGAAATGGTTATCTTTAGAATCAATTTTTGTTTCAACTTTCAATGGTAAATGTAGTTGTTAAGGAAAAGATTATCATCAGTAATTAGTATTGATGAGAGTCAATTGAGAAAATAATGATGAATACGAAAGGACTTATGCAAATGCTTGATCATATTTTCCAATAAGTGGTAGAAGTGTCTTAAGATAATTTACATGTAATTCTCCAAAGGAAATACGGTACTGATGATAATAACAAATTTAATAGGTACACATGAATCTTAATTGGGCCAATTACCTGTGTGGTAAATTGGTGATCAAGTGAAACATACACAAATTTACTAAAAATAGATTTATAGATATCTTTAAAAAAAATAAAATTGGATGGCGCCGATGAAATGGTAATTGGTCCCAGATTTTTATCGTTTTTATTGGAATACTTCCAGAGAGGTGATAGCTTCGTTAATTTTTAGCATGAAAAAAGGAAATTCCGGTGGAGAAAAAATGAAGTGTGTGTTTTTCTGAAAATTTGAAGTGTACACTTTAGAACAAAAGCCATGCTCGTAACATTATATACACACGCCACCTCTCTTAGCTACAATTCTTATTGTACTATTACCATTTTGTTAGAATCACAAACAAATGCTATTCTGTAGGCTTCTGCTTTCAATGTATCTCAAAAACAGCATGACATATTCTTTTAGAAATGCCAATTAGTTTTTTTTATTTAGGGATTCTGTTAAAATCTATTTGGTAAAGGTGTACAACAAAACTAATAACACAAAAGCCTGCAATAAACCATGATTTATAGTTTTGATGGCGTAGATTTTCTTACTTCAAAAAGACCTTTTACTTTGTACCATTATTTTTGTAAAAGCAGAGACTTTAAGATTCGAGCTTGACGTTTGACGATTTTAAGTCTGTCTTATATGGAGGAGTACCTCTTTAACCTTGAATGACAAAACTGCCTAGACATGGCGAGTAGATAAAACACCGGTGATAATTTCACCTCTTCACCAGTCTTCTCATTTACATTTGCAATTTGTAGTACACAGTACCTTCTTCTTTCTTCTGTTGATATCAACCCCATTAACATAAGGCTTACTTAGTGGCTATCTTCCTAAAATGAACTATTCTTTTATTTCAATAATGTTGGAGCTCTCCGTTCCACGTTCTCTTTTGTGAGATAAGTCTAAATGAAAGTGCTAGTAATAATGGTCCTTATCTTGATTGCTTTTTATCTTTGTTTCAACTAGACGCATTTTCAGGGTCTTTCGGTTGATGCTTGACAAGATCTTCCACCGGTTTGATTACAAGAAATTGAATCTGAAAATAGACCTTTCATATTCTTGACATTGTTATTTTCTCGAGGCAATTGATAACATCTGCTTCGTATCCCTCTCTCTTTTCTAACTCTAGCTCTGTTAAACACATAATAATCTAACTTTATTGAGTTATAAAGAAGCATTACACTGCTTACGACTTTGTTCTTGGTGAGATAAAAGCTAATCACATGAACTGATTGAATCATTGTAATTGCTCGACTTATCCTCAGAAGCTTTACACTTTTCTACAAAAGCTCGTGAACTTGTACGGCTTGTTTTCAAATGAGCCACTGATTCTTTTAAAAGGTTGTTGGTAAGAGTAACGCCTAGTGGCTTGGTCTACATGGTCCTTAACCATAGAAAAGGATAATTCATCAGTTAAATAATTCTTGAGTTAGTTTTATAGATCCACTGATCATAAAACTCATGAAACAATGACCTTCTACCTGGAACGTTTTTATAAAATCCAGGAATAATATTAAGATTGGGAAGACATCAAGACTCATACAAACGGTTTACAACTATGCGAGTTCCTACATCTTCTGTGATTGGTAACACATCACAGAGAATGGGTTGACAGGTTGACTTAATGTCTTTATAATTGTTAAAGATGATCACCTACAAGCCTCCTTTAAGTACATCGACAGTCTTTACTCAAAAGTTATATTTGCTATGGCAAAAAAAATGGAAGAAAAACATCTTCCCCTCCTTGATACCCAAGTAAGGACAAACAGGAAGGACAGTTTCACTTATCATTTATGTAAAAGCGTAGACGACCAGGTCATCTATGCTTTTACTATAGCAAATGAAAGTGAAATGGTTAAAATTGTTCAACCTTTTTGCATAGTTCGTATATAGAATCAAAAGGCAAAAACATTCTTCTACATTAATCAGATGGGATTTCTGGGATTAACAGGTAGACAATCGGCTTTCTCCATAGCTGCAAGAAGCTTTTAGCTAATACATTCTCTACCAATTTAATATCCATACCATTCAAGGACAAGAAATGCCTTTAAAAGGGGCAATCGCTGCAAAAACGAATTGTGAAGCTCTTGTTTACTTTCAAAAGTCACTACTAAGCAGTAATAATAGTATTTTTAATAAGTCTACTCTTCCTCAACGTTTGGACGCTGTTTTATATTAGAGCTCTTTTGCACAAACAATTGATATTGTTTTTGGTTTCCTTCCTACTAAATCTAGGCTAGATTTTTAAGTGTATCTTCAATTTGCTGAATGTTGTTGCATTCTAACACGACTTTCCTTATAATCTGGGTTGTTTTTTTAATATTTAGTATACTTTTTGTGGCTGTGGTTCTAATGTTAATCTTCAAACTATTTTCACAGGCCGGAACAAAAATTTTATAGATAAACATGGAATGGGCTATGCTATTGATATTTCGTATGGCTTCTCCAGGATATAGCTTGCTGGTTTGTGTCATAAGCTCTCTCTCTCTCTCTCTCTCTCTCTCTCTCTCTGAGCTATTAATGAAAAAAGCTTTGAAAGAAGCAAGTAATTTCTTTCTTAACGTCGTATGTAATAACAAAAAAAGCATTTATCTTTATGATTATTTTTCAGCTATCCGTGCTTTTCAAGGTTCAATTTTTATCGTTTGGTCTCTTCTTTACATGAGCAATCTCCGGAGCATGGTTTTAGAATTCACTAACAATTATGATGCGGAAGGTTCTCTATTTACTGTTTTTGTTGCGATCCCTTCCTATTTAATTAGTTCCAATTTTCTGGATGTTCATCGATCAAGTCCTTTATCCATCATTTGGTAAGCATGCTTTAGTCTCGCTATACGTTTTTTCATAAACTCCAATTTGATGTCATTATTATCTGATTGGTTCAGTATCTTTTTTTACTGACAAAATGGTTTCAAATAACAAGTAAGCTGAACAATAAGAGTTGTTTGTATTTAATACAGAGTGACTTGCAAGGAATGCAAGGAAACATAATTGAATACAAAATGCGAATTTCGTTGTCATAGAACAGTTGCTGCAGACAATCTGCCAAAATTTTTAACGGATTTACGTCAGCTTACTTATTGCTTTTAAATTAAACCCCACTTAAATTAGCAATGCATTTGATATCTGTTTCAATCCTGTTGCTGCGCTTGGAAAATTTATGTAAAATGTCAAAAGCAACTGCAAGTCTTTTGAAGTATAGCTGAATATTGGATTTTCATAAGGATGTTGAGCTGCTCTCATAAACATTATGAAGACTTTAGTGTTTGCTTAAAGTCTTGGCAAATAAAAAAATAGTCCATCAAAACCAGGGTTGATCTCTAGGCGCCGCCTGAATTCAATATTCGTAAAGTAAAGAAAAAAAAGACTGCCTTTCAAAAAAAAGGTTTTTGCATCCTATTTGATTCCACTCTTTTGTTTATTAGCCTGGGTAAGTTTAGTTTTAACGGGGTTTACCTTTATATCTTTTTAATAATTATTTTGTAGTATTGGTATCTAAATTATACAGTCTAATTTACCAGTGTTAACAAAATGAACGTTAACATTTACCAATACAGAATAGCCACATACCAACTCCTACACAACATAATCCTTTTTAAAACAGGAAACACTCTCTTAGTTTATTGATGTTAGTTTAAATTTTGTTTAGGTTACTCTCGATTTCATCATAAGGTTTCCTGTCGTGAAAGCTTCCCTCATTATCACAAGGCTTTACCCACTAGCAGATTTAACTTTCCTTTCTCTGCAACATATCTATCTATCTCTCTCTCTCTCTCTCTCTCTTTCTCTCTCTCTCTCTCTCTCTCTCTCTCTCTCTCTATATATATATATATATATATATATATATATATATAGTATTAACGACTCCGAGGAATTTCAAAAAGGTCATCATGAAATCTACCCAAGTGAGCTGGTACTGAAATGCGAAGACACATACCAACATGATACCGTTTTAGACTTGGACATAGCAGTCAAAGATGGATTATTCGTTTACCAGCTATTTGACAAGCGCGATACTTTGCTTTCCATATCGTCCGAATGCCGTATCTATCTGGAAATTTACCTCGTCTTTTTCCTCGTCTATGGGTCAATACTATCCGAAACTCTACGTATCGCTCGTGCTTCTCTTCTCTACGATGATTTCATCATCAAGACCAAAGAACTTTTTGGTAGGATGGTGACATAAGGAGCTTCCCGAAATAAATTAAGGAATGTTGTGTGTGAAGTCTATGGCAAACATTTTGATGCTTTCTCTTCTTTTGACAAAACATGTTTCCACATTACCTCAGATTTGACTATTCTGTGAATTTATTGTCTTACCTTCTGTCCTTGACTATTTACCTTCTATTCTCTTCATGATCGATCGCTGGTAGCCTGTACTTAACTGTATGGGCTGATGGCAAATGATCACTTTCCATCTTTTCCTTCCGTAATATATCTCTCTCTCTCTCTCTCTCTCTCTCTCTCTCTCTTCCTCTCTCCCTTTCTCTCTTTCTCTCTCTCTCTCTCTCTCTCTCTCTCTCTCTCTCTTTCTCTCTGTTTCTCTTTCACCATATTTTTTTAGATCTTTGTAACTGGGGAAATGCTGAGAAAGCAGCCACTGCCGGTCAGAAACCTGAGACCTCTGTTACCAACATGGTCTTTCTTATGTCTGTCTCTTATCTAAATTTCTGAAGCACTTCTTCTATGGCTTTGTTTATGTTTTGCGTCTTGAGTCGTATAAAATGTGTTTGTGATGTAAGAGTTTTTTTGTTATTATTTCGTCAAAATAGAAGCCTTAGCATCTGGCTGTTTGACGTTTACTCCTAATACTATATATATAATGCGAAGCTCACTGCGCTTGCGTAGTTTGAGCACTCTGACACTGAGAGGATCTCACAGTAACTCTTTAGGCTGTGTTAGATCCGGCAACATGGCCAGAGAGTTATGTCTCAGAAGCTCTGTGCTGCACTGATGAGACCACAAAGGGCGAAACAGTACTGTCTGCAGATTGAGTATATATATATATATATATATATATATATATATATATATATATTCAGACATTAATATTGAACATAATTAAGCATATTTTAAAAATTAAATTTCATTTTATCTTTTGTATACACTTAAACTAGTATTTTTCAGACTCAAGTAAACTTTAATGATCCTTTTAAATTTCGGGCAGAAAATTCCCAAAGCAACACTGTTTTTTGTGTCTCTTGAAGCACATCATTTCTAATCAGATCTCATATCAGACCTTAGAGTTTCGAAAGGTGTATTTCCACAATAAGAAAGAGAACAAATTAACCAAAGACTAGGCACGCTGCCGAAAATTGTGCTGCCGTCAGACCTTTCCAGCCGGGTTAGAAAATTGGCAAGTTTCAAATGAAATGAATCTCGACCAGTTGAATAATACGGATAGGGCGTCCCCCACTACAAGCGACGCGCAGCGTCAGCCCCCGGATGCTGTGGGAAGTGGACAAGGGGTACCGCAAAGGTCCCGATTGCGGTTAAAGAAGTTGGGGAAGACCAGGAGGGATTTGGAAACCGCGGAGGGAGAGAAGAAAGTGTTCAGGGTTGCTAGAGCACGGAATAGAGCAAAAGAAGACATAGGTGACGTTAGTCTTATCAAGGACCAGGATGGCAAGACACTGTCTGATGACTCTGATATCAAAAGGAGATGGAAGGAATATTTTCATGGTCTACTCAATACGGAAAACGACAGAGAAGAGATGGAAGAGTGCACACTGTGGAAGGTCCTGAACCAAAGTTCACTGCAGAGGAAGTAAGAGATGCCATGAGAAAGATGAGAACAGGAAAAGCTGCAGGCCCAAGTGAGGTATCAATTGAAATGTTCAAAGCTCTTGGTGAGGAAGGGGTAGAATGGCTTACAGAGCTGTTCAACCTGCTTCAGAAGGAAGACAGCATCCCTGAGAACTGGTGTCAAATTTGGCTTATACCAATATACAAACAGAAAGGTGACATCATGGAATGTAACAACTACAGAGGAATAAAATTGTTAGAACACGGAATGAAGATAAACGAGAGAGTCATTGACCAGAGATTGAGAAGGTAAATTCTACTGACCATAATCGAAGTCTTTTCTGCACTTGGTGCGAGGTTATTTTCTATCAGAGGCTACAGCAACTAAATTTGTTTAAAAAACTAATTTGATAAAAGTGATGTGAAAAGAATAGTTTTTAAAATATTTATACTTTATTCTTCATTGGTTTTTGCAGTTTGATGACTCTTATATCACCGAGAATAAGATGTAATGCGTAGTAATGCATAACATGAGATAGATATATAAAATTAATATGAAATTAAAATATGACATTTCATATGGATAGGAGCTAGTACGTTATACAAAGATAACTAAAATAATAAACACCAACGATAAAAATATGTACGCTACAAATTAATAAGAAAAACTATATGAAAATAAAAAATGAAAGAATTTGCAATAAAGAGCTATTGATAAGCAAGTCTTTAAATGTCCTTCTTAACGTTAGGTTTATACTTTGCAGTAATATTTTCATCTCTAATATTAAGTAGAAGTTTATTCCACAAATTGGTGAAACTGTGCTAAAGGCTCTATTATCGGACCTCTTATTCATGATTCCAGTTGGATTCTGTAAAAGAGGATCATTAGTATTTGAATGAAGACATAACACACAATTCTCCTGAAGACAAATAAATCGATTAACATATGATGGGTATTACTCTGTAATACCTTTAAACTATTTAAAATTATTTAAAAAATCATTGCAACTAGTGGGACTGATACAGTTCAGGTGAAATATATGAAATACATGAAATATTTTAAATCAACCCAGCAGCTACACTTTGAACACGCTGAAATTTATGTGAACATTTAGTATGTCTTATAATAAACCATTACAGTTCTCAAATCTACCTATAACTAAAGTCTGAATAAGTGTTTTTATGCCCTCGTGATAAGTATTTCCTAATACGTCTAATATTATGTAAAGAATAGAATACTGAGTTACACATTTTAGCTATATGTCTTGTAAAATGGACAAGACTCAATTCAGTAGCCTAAATTTCCAGTTACATTCACTGAGTTTACAAAAGCGTTCCTTATTAATAATTTACTACTATTAACTTTGTTCAATTGTTACTTTTTCACTAATATAAAAAAATTCAGTCTTTGATTTATTACGTTTCAAGCTCGGACAGCTCCTATAACTCGGTACAGATCCTATAACTCTATGTGTAGTTTCCAAGCTATGTAATAAAATAGAGCGGTTCACGATATCAAATGCAACACTTAACTCCAGAATTACTATTAGAGACACATCCTGATCATTTATGCCAATAAGATCTTTTGTAACTCCCTACAGTGCAGTTTCCGTACTCTGAAATGTCCTGTCAGGTATTATTGTCTCCTCGTCAGATATTATTGGTTTGAATTATGATATTGCTGAAACTGTGGAGAATCAGGAAAGTTATCATACATCGAGTTTGTAGATATATAGAAAAAATGTTCGTCTGAAACATCGACGGAATGTATGTATTCCTATTTACTTCTGCTACTCTGCGGTGACATTGAACTGTGTCCTGTACCTGGACATACGAATGAATTCACACGATTTCTTTCACTGAAGGGACTGAAAATTTTCTGTCATAACGTCAGAGGATTATTTAATAACAATGATAATGTTACGGAACTTTTCTCACGACACAAACATATCGATATTTTAACTTTAAGCGAAACACATATTAACTACGACGAACCGGGGGTGATTTTCAACATCAATGGAAACAACTTTGTAAGAAGACACTGGACGGTTGGTAAAGGTGGAAGTGTAGCTGCTTATATTTCGGACAGACAGATTCATTGAAGGGCAGAACTGGAGACGGAGAGAGGACTTTGAAAGTGAAAGTATCGAGGCAATGTGGATAGAGTTTATGCCACCAAAATCGAAATCCTTTTTCATACGTATCGTATATAGACCCCTGGATGGATCGCACTATTTGAATGTCAATTTTTCTGAGATCTTTAACGAACAATTACCAAAACGAGTGAAAAACCGCAATGATGAAGTGATTATCATGGGAGACATTACTGTCAACTATATGAAAAAGCATTGTCATGAAAACATTAAAAATGTATTTTAATTAGATGGATTTTTTAACAGATAATTAACGTTAATTGACATAATCGCAACAAACAAACCACACAATATTCGTGAATCCATTGTTGTTCCAGCAGCCTACAGTGACCACGACATGGTTGGATGTTGTCGCAAAATAAATCACATCAAATTCACACCAAAAACTACTACCGGCAGAAATTACACCCGTTATGATCAAAATGCATTGCCAAACAATTTAAGAAATACTAACTGGGATCCAGTAATGCAATCAAATTATGTTGAACAGGCAGTAATAATATTCAATAATGTACTGTCTGAAATAATAGCCATGCTCCCATGACAACTAAATGAGTTAAAAATAAACAATATGGATCAGCGAGACAAACTGTTAAGGAGAGCCAGGAAATACAATAATCCAAATGATTGGCTACTTAAAAAATGTTATCGTAACCTATGTACCAATCGCCTGAGAACTGTTCGGAGAAATTACCAGCGAGAAACACTGAATGAAAACAGAGATAATCCTAAGACATTCTGGAATTGTTTTAAGGACGTTTATTCCTGTTAAATCGAAAATCAAAAAAATGTCAGCTCCTTCATCCCATCAAAAAGAGAAACCAGAACGTTTTAGCAATTATTAAAAAAAATTAAAATTAAAAACTTTGTATGGAGCGTACCGAAATATTATCCATTGCGAACAAACAGTGTTTTCAGATTTAAATACGTCTCTTTCATCTTTGTACGTAATCTACTGAAAGAGCTGAGCCGAAAAAAGTGACTGGTCTGGACAATCTTCCAGAAGGACTTTTGAAGGACCCAACCGAATTTATCGCAAAACCACTCACACACATCATCAATTTGAGTCTAAATACAGCTACTTTCCCTACTAACTGGAAGACAGTAAGAGTGGTTCCAGTCCACAAAAGTGGAAACAAAGATCTTGAGGCAAACTACAGACCTATATCAATCCTCCTTATCCTTCCAAAGATCATGAAAAGGGCAGTGTACAGTCAGCTTTTGTGTTACTTGGAAGACAATAAGCTACGTACTTCGCACCAATATGGATATCAAAACAAACGCTCCACTAGTCTCGCAGCAACGAAATTTTGTCGAGCATTTGACACGCTTGGTCATGCCACATTAATGACTAAACTGAAAATGTACGGAATTTGCGAACAGGAAATTACATGGTTAAACAGCTACCTATTTCACAGCATGCAAGTAGTCCATATCGGAAACTCAAAATCAGCTTCACAGCCTGTGTTTTCCGGAGTTCCCCAGGGATCAATCCTCGGTCCTTTACTGTTTATGATATTCTTTAATGACTTTACTGAGGTCCTTAAATCGTCGAGAATCCTGATGTATGCAGACGATATTGTCGTATATTTTGCAAATCATAACATGAAATTCATAGAAGATACACTAAATGAAGAACTCGAAAAGATTTCGACCTACCTCGATGAGTTTGAATTAGTCACAAATTTAAAGAAGGGGAAAACAGAGGTGATGTTATTTGAGACAGCTAAAAGAATTTCGAAAACGGAGAAACCACTAGAGATTGTATTAAAAAACGCTTCCATCGACCGAACAACAACGTACGAATATCTTGGAAATAACCTTGATGCTACAATGAATCTTCAAGAAGATTTCGAAAAAAGATTACGAAAAGCTAGTGAGCGATTAAGGCTCCTCGCAAACATCCGAGCGCTCTTAACATCTGATGCTGCCGAGAAGATTTTCAGCTCTATGATCGTCCCAATTATAACATACTGCTGCACCGTGAAGATACGACTCAATCGACTATTGTGCATCTGAGCTGATATATCGCAAAAATTCATCAAAACGAGTGACGTCAATGTATGGAAGAATGAAGAAGCAAACCTGCAGCACTGTCCATAAATGTATTAGTGGAAACGTGTGTAGCCGGTTCAGCAACTACTTTCAAGTTAACACACACGTTCGAGTTACAAGAAATAATAACGTTTCAATAAAACTTCCTAAGATAAAACTTGAAATAGGTCGTCAATCGTTCTATTACCAAGGTTGTCGACTTTACGATGATCTTCCGTTAGAAATACGTAAAGAGGAAGATTGTGAGAATTTTACTAAGAAATTAGGCTTGATTTTAAAAATGATTTCAAATAGCATCTTTGAATTTTTAGCATTTTAGATTTAGAATAGCTTCCTATTTTCATTATGTTTTTCCTTTTTCCTTTTGGTTTACTAATGTGTCAAAATAGAACACGATTGATAGCTGTTTTTACAGTAAATGTAAAATACTGATGTGATTATATGTATATTTTTCATATATGTATTGAATTCTGTATAAACATTAATTTAATAATAATAATAATAATAATAGACATATTGAAATGAAGAAAACACGTTGTTGTTATTAATGTGAATTTATGCTTGTTCACATACTCCTCTTTCTGTGATGTAGATAAGAATTTTTTATTACTAACCGGAAGTAGATTCTTGTGGGACAATTCCTATGAGCCCTTCTTCAACAATTGCTTAACTAAACTTTCCTTCCAAAGTATATATTTGTAATCACTGCCAGAAGAATATCGATAGTAACATGGATCATAGATTTTGGAAAGGGTTCAATTTGCATGGCTTTTTGGTCGCACTCCTCAAACGTTTATCGACTTCATCATCGCATAAAGATTTGAAGGAATGCAGCTTTTCAACAGAACTTGATATTAATTTATACCCCAAAACAAGATCTTGATCAGATTGACAGATACGAGTGAAATCAATTTTCCTGCCGATGCGTTAGATCTGGTGTTCTTAGGCATAAAAAATCGATTAATATTATTAACCAATAAGGCCTTTTCAAGATGATAGTGAACGGTGAAATTATCTTTCATCCTACTATACCTTAAAGTTTCCCCCTTGAAATTTGAAATATTTCTAAAGTTTGAAGAAAATTTGCAACAGCCCATACCTTAGACATTTATCATGTTGAATAAAATCGTGTGGTATTTACTATTACCTGGTTGAAAATATTTTCTTCGTGTACAGTAAAAGTTTGCAAACTATGTTTTATCTTTGCCATTCATGATAATATCCTGCAAATAAATAATTAGTCTTTCATGACTGACTATCAAAAGTCTTCCTGTAATTTATAACTAAAGCATCACACTGTGGTTCATCTGGGGGTAGACTAAGCCTTTACAAGTGTTGTTTCCTGTTAAAAAAAACATTTCTAGCTCAATGCTGTTATTCTCTGCATGCTGTCTGCTCCTGCGTGAAATATTACTCAGGCGTTGCATGGTTGTGTGGAATATGTATTTAATATTGGAACAAGATTCGAACAAGATATTCCACGAAAGGGGTTTGCAAAGAGACGATGCTTAAAGATGCATTAATGATGTGATGAAAAAGTAAGGTCAACAGCGTAATAGACAAAATAGAGAGATTTTAAAGACTTAGAAACTAATTGAGATCCTTGCTAGAAAACACTTCTTCCCACAAATGTTACTTTTTTAAAAAAAATATACAGTCATTGTACATAAGTATTCGTGATTTTGATGTTGCGGTGCCAAGGGTTAAAAAAACAATGTGAGGAAACAAATGAAAAATAAATATGGTTTTAAAAAAGTCTTGCCTTAATATTTTGTCATATATCCTTTCATCCTTATTACTTCATGAAAACAGGACGGAATTGTTTCAAACAAGTCTTGGATATAAGTAGCATTCATCAATGCAACTTCATCCCTATTTGTAAACAACTTATGCCTTCCTTTTCATGGCGTATTTTCTGTTGATCCAGTAGACAGAAATTTCTTTACAACACTGCTAACTGTAGGCCAAGGAACATCCAATTGCTTAGATTTGTCTGCCTTTTTCTTCTTTTCTTTACATAACTTTACAATAAGATTTTTTTTCTCCGTGCTCAACTCTGTGCTTTTCCGACCCATGTTTACTTGTAAACAAATATATGGAAGTAAATAAAAGCAGACAATAAATTACATCATATCTTTGATGATGTCATATTTAAGGTTACCTGTTGCAGTAAAACCTTTATTATCCGACACTTGAGTTAAAAGTTATGAACGATGAAAGATGCAACATTGTTTATAAATCGATGTCGCCATTTTGAAAATCGCGAATACTTACGTCCATTGACTGTACTAGAAATGAGAGAAATCATTCTACAATATTTTATTTTATTTCAAATTTAACCAGAAAACCCTGCCTAATTGAAGTGATTTAGTACGTTGTCATCTGAAAGACAACAATTTTTTAAGTCTATGTTTTAAAGTATTATTTAATTTTTAAAAATCATATATCTTCCTTCTTTAGATTTTCATACATTGAATTTAATATTCAAAATAATATTAAATATAATGTTGAAATTCATTCGAATCAAAAGACTAATTACTGAAAATATTAAAGAAAATTGAGAAAGTACTTCCCCAGGTATCAGAAAATAGAAAGAAAAATGATTAATTTAGAATAAATTCTAAAGGAGTTGTACATAATGCTTGATTTACCATTTGAAAATTTACCTGTAAGTAAATGTAAAATAACTCTTGTTAAAAATAAATAATGCTGGAACAGAATATCAGACTTGATTGGTAATAAGATTTCTAACATTATCAAAAAGTAAACTTTGATATTAATTAATATTATTTAATATATCTAATATTAAATATGCTCCACAAAAAACCCTGAAAAGAACCCTAACAACTGCAATGACTTAAAACAAATTGGTTTTATTTTCAGGTTAAAAGTAACAGTATCCAAGACCTTTATTTTACTTAGTAAATAAACGACAAAAAATACAGTGAAATGCATTATGTAAATGACAAAATTTAATGAACCCAAATAGTCTTTCTTGTGCATATGAACAACAAGCATTTCCTGTCCAATTATACCAATTTTTTGAACTGTATAACACCAAAAGAATTAGAATAGAATTAATAGTTATCATTTCATCCAGTATATGGAATGCTAATAACACTGGTTAAAAGCCAAAATGGTTCTGACATGTTTTTATTTTTTTCTGACTAATTTTTGGGTAAAATTTCCAAATCTGACCTCCAAAACTCTCTAACGCCTTCCATTGTTCCAGTACAGCATATGCCTACTTTTTGGTAGAAGTATGCATGTAGGCCAATAATATTTTTATCTTAATAAACTAAAGATATAAAAAAAAGACACAAACAAACCATAATTAATAATACAATACATATCAATAGTGTTTTTGAACTTTACTTTTGCGTTTGTATGAGAAACTATCACTTTCTCGCTGAAAAGTCTAACAATAGTCACCCATCATATTCGGATAGAATCGACCTTGATATCGAGTTTCCATGCTGGCAATTTCCTGGTGAAATCTTTCTCCATGCTCATCGCTCACTTCACCCAGGTTCTTTGGAAAGAAATGTATCTTAAGTGACATTTGAACACCAAGCTCTTGGTAACTCTTCAGCATTTCGTCAACAAGTTCTTCATAATTTGGAGCTCTAAAATTTCCGAAGAAAGACTTTGTAAGAGCCACAAAGCTATCCCAAGCAGCCATTTCTAACTCTGATAGTGCATTTCTAAAGTCATGGTCATTCAGTATAAGATGAATTTGGGGACCATTAAAAACACCTGCTTTTAATTTAGCACCAGATAAAAGTTCAGAGTTTTCACAAAGTTCTTCATTAATCGGAGTTTCAAGTGAAATGGTGGTAAAAACACCTTCTCAGGGTCAACAAGACTTTTGTTAAGACAGTTAAACTTCCCAACTAAGTCTTTTGGTCTCTCTGGCCAATCCTTTTGTATATAATGTTTAGTGTCTGATCTGCTATCCCATAGACAAAGGAAACACATCTGCTTTGTGTAGCCTTGTTGCAATCCAAGAAGCAAAGAGATTACCTTTAGATCTCCACAGATGTTCCATTGATGGATCTTATAGTCAACTGCAGACAACAGTGTCTTCATTGTTTCATAACTTTCACTCATTCCATGGGCATGAGCAATTGGAACAGAAGGTAATTCGTTACCATTATGGAGGACTGCCTTCAATGTATCCTTTCCAGGATCAATAAATAACCTCCACTCATCTTTTTCATAAGCATGAGACTTACAAAGATGTTCCATTAGTGACACAACATCATAGCAGTAACAAAATTTGCCGTCCATTTTGAAATACTCTGAGACCTTCTCATGCCTTTGGCGGAAAGTGGTAGTGTGAACTCCTTACAGAAAATTCCATTGGTTGAGTCTGGAAATTAGTAGTTCACTTTTCTCTTTGGGTAGATTAAGGTCTCTTACAAGGTCATTCAACTCTTCTTGACTAATAAGATGGGGCTCCTTGCTCTCTACATCTTGAAAGTCAATATCCATGCATTCACCATCTTCACTAGATTCGGACTCACTTTGGCTACCTAATGGATGTTTGGGAACTGGTAACTCAGGACTATGAGGAACTGGTCTGT